>CAEGAE010003525.1:0-14585 GCA_903067095.1 Girardinus metallicus
TTATTGTTACAGGTTAATTTTCTAAACTACAAAAAAGTAGCTAGTAGAGAAGCTCAAATATGAAAAATTGGACTGATATTAATATCTGATAGTAACACTGTTGTTATGCCACATTTACCAATATTTTATTTTATCAAATTTTTTATGCGATTAATCGTAAGAATAATCGATAGATTACTCGATTACTAAAATATCCGTTTACAACAGCCCTAGTTAATATTAAAATATTTTGTATAGTTTTTTTTAAAGAGCAGGCATCTGCTAGTACAGAGCCTCAATCAGATCAATGTCATGTAAATGGCTGGCAACTCGCTAACTTTAAAGAGCAGTTATTTAACACAATCTATTTATTCAGGAGTCAATAGTCAACATTAGTTTTTCTGGTCATTTCTCACCACTTGGACAATCCATAACATTTATGGATTAAAGATTTCTGTGTTATGGACTTATTTTAACTCTTTAAAAGAAATATATTATTCTGTGTAATAAGTCTGTGACTTTGTATTTTTTAAATGAACTAATAAAGTATGTAATTGTTAAAATTGTCTGACCAATTGAAGACACTCTGAGCATTTAATATTTCGTTATGAGGAAGTCTGTAATTCACATTTGTAAAAAGAGTAACATAATTCATCCTATTGAGCAGAAACACTTATGCTTTTCTGTTTGCCAGCGGACATGACAATACAGAATATAATGTGACAACAGGATTAGAGGTGCGAAACATTTGTTTGAGAAAATCCAGACTCATTAGAGCAACAAAATAATGAGAGTTGAAATATAATAGAATTTTAATACTGGGCTTTTTAAAAATGCTGGTCATGTCAAGTTTCACACTGAAATCACAGACTGTCAGCAATAGGGATCCTAAGGTCAGCTTCAGTCACAGACCCAATACGTGTTATTTGAAAATTCCTTTATTGAGACCCTGATTTGATAAAATGTTAAACATAAATTAATAATGGGTAATAATAAAAAAAAATCATGCACAAAAGCATGTTTAAGCCATTCAACTTTTTAGGGCTTTTGACTGTATTTTGTACAGAGAATTGTGATTCCCTTGTTGTTTGGGCTGGAACAGAGTTTTTTGGCACTCTCATACTTTTAGTGTAAAAGTGGGAAAAGTGAGTGGCCTCTCCTGCCACAAAGAAATAAAAGATAAAAAAGAGACAGAATCTCAGCCATATTCTCAATCTACTTTTCTTGGCAGGTCAGTGGCTCTCCACACCTGGTGGCAGTGTGTGCAGAGCGCTAAAAGACAAAGTGCCCCACTTTCATGTGGCCTCTCATGTTACATTTTCAATCAGAGCTCTTTACTGGCTATATACCTTATAAATATTTAATGATCAGGTTCTTGCGTACTTTAGATGAGTATACGAAGTAACACATAGTAGGCTATTTTACTATAGATAAGCTATAGTGGATTATGTGACTCTGAGGACTTTTTATACATGGTTTAATACTGAATTTTGACTAATTTTTTCAGGAAAGAAATAAGTTTTGTTAGTCTCATACTTTTTTTTTTATCATTAAACTACAGCAGAGCCTCAAGTCTCAAATGCACGTTTGGTAAGAAAATCCAACATTCACAACCTTTCCTCTGTTTCTCCAACAGTCTCAGAAGCAGAATATTGATCTCACGAGGCAAGCAAAGTTCGCCTCCACTCCGGCATTTGCCCTCTTTGTGACTCTGAAGAATGTGGTGTGTAAGATTGGCGAGGATGCAGAGGTGCTCATGTCCCTGTATGATCCAGTGGAGTCAAAGTTTATCAGGTATCCCATAAGTTTACATGGTTACAGATTCCTCCTCTTTCTTTCGTTTTCTCTTCTAATTTATGTGCACAGTCCTTGTCAAAACAGCATCAGTTGAGCCCTGCAGTCGAAGTATTTACAATTTTTTTTTTCAGGGATTTGACATCAAAGTTGTATGATTAGAGGAGCTCAGTGGGACATTTCTTTTGCATTTATCATCAGTCTTAAATTTTAGGCAACTGTAATGCATAATTTAGTAGTCATTGCTAAACCCAAGATAAGGATCCCTTGGGAAATGTTATGTGGAAACTTGATTTTTTTTTTTCCATGCCAAATTGATATTTGCAGATAAAAAAAAAATACTTTCAGTTTTGTAGCCAATTTCTTGATATGGTTTAACTCTGACCCATATTTTTTCTAAAACTGATTCTTAAGAATAAATTACAACATTTCTACATTTTTGCATGTTGCAAATGTTATATTTCCATGACAAACAGTTTTATGTTAAAGTGCTCCATTTTACATGAGCCATTCAAACACTATTTTACACCCCAAACAATTCCTGTGTATTTTATTAGGATCTGATGCTATAGACCAATACAAAGCAGTGGATAATAATAAAGTGGTAGTAAAACCCATCTGAGGAGTGTACCTTGGATTTGTTTTGAGTCTCTCTTTCTCTTGATCCTCTTCAGTAAAATCCAGTTACAAAGCAACTTCTGCCTTCAGAAGTTACTTAGTTTGAAAATGAAGTGTGCAATTTAATCTCAGTATATAAGATTGGAAATGTTTTTATTTTATTTTTTTCTTGTCTGTCGCTCACAGTGAGAATTACCTGGTGAAATGGTCGAGCTCCGGCCTGGTGAAAGACATCGACCAGCTTCATAACCTGCGGGCGGTTTTTACGGTGAGTGTGTTTGGCTGCGTGAACGTGTGTTATTTAGTGTGTATGTGTCCATGTGCTCGCCCGACTGTAGTTCTGTTTATTCAGCCATGTTATGAGGCAATTGGGAGCCTCTCTGCAGAGAGCCTGTGTTTGTTAAGCTCTCTCGGTAAGATCAAGACTTGCTATATGTATTTTCTGAGACAGTCGCCTCTGTCTAATGGAAGCCCAATTGCAGCAGTGTAGGCATGCACGCGTTGAAAGCTCTCTGCTGGTTTTGGTCGACACCCCTCAAAGGAAACTAATTTTTCGCCACATTCTCAAAAGTAGCTGAAATGACTTTTTGCTGAAATGTTTGGCTGTTTTACAAAGGTCTGAACACTTTTGGAAGTTAAATTTAATTGATCTATGATTGAGCTTAAACATTTATAAGCATTTCTCTCATAAATATGTTGCCATAACTTTGGTGTTGATGTACAGAAGTCATTTTGCTGACTCCTAAGGCAAGGCATCAACTGCCTTTAATGCTTTATTGAAATGTTCTTCCTCTGTAGGACCTGGGCAGTGAAGATTTAAAGAGAGAGAAGATCAGTTTTGTGTGTCAGATTGTCAGAGTGGGACGTATGGAGCTGCGGGACAACAACACCAAGAAGCTGACTTCAGGCCTGAGAAGACCCTTTGGAGTAGCAGGTAAATATGATCATTGAAGCTACATGATATCTGTCAGCTTCAGCATTTTATGCAACACCATGTGTGTTCAATGTGAGCATCAGCTTGTGTGAGCCTTAGTCCAACTGATTAAATATTACATTAGCATGAAAAACTTGCTATATGTATTTTCTGGAAATCCCTAGCCAAAAATAATTGCACTCCATATATTCCTTTGCACACGCTGATATTATGATGACAATTTATCCAGACTATATTGTGAAGACCTAATAGAAGTAATAAAAAAAACAATTTAAAACTCAGAAAAATGGATTTTCTCTACTTATTGTGTTATATCTTTGTACCATTAATAAGCTATGTCTTAATATATTAGGTCATCGGATGTTTTTTTTTTTCCACTAATGTAAAGATATAGAGAGATTCTGTATAATAAGCACCAATCAAAAAGTATTAGACTTCAATTAACAATGTTTAAATTGATAGAAACTGGTATTTAATGTCACTTTGGATTAAAATACATTTGTTAGTTTAGTTTACTGAATGGCTTAGCAGTACATTAGAGATCGGTTGTTGCCGTATTAACCTTTCAGACCACTCAGGTCTTCTGGTTCTGTTCTGCATAAAATCAGAACCAAACATGAAGATGCAGTGCCCAATTCTATTCTGAAACAAACTTCCAGAAAACACTGAGTAAAACCAGACTAAAAACCCATTTGCTTAGAGCTGCCTTTGACAACTGGAACATCATAAAGTGTTGTCTGTCTTTCAACCTGTCATTGTGTTCCCACTGCAATGTAATGTTTTTGCTCATTTGTTGTTGTTTTTTTATATCCTTAGCATTATGTAAAGCAGAACTGTCAGCTTTTTGTACCAGAGCTGCCAACATATAGAACAAGAAAAGAGAGTGCCTCTGTGCTCCAGAACCAGGGAGATTGCTTAATAACAAACATAACTTAATGTGCTGTTCCTACTTTGCTGTCTTGAATTTTAGCTGGCAGGGAAATCTGAAGACAGGCATTGTTTGTGCCGCAAGGTCACTGAGTTTGGAAGGCTCTTGGTTCTGTTTCGGTTTGCGTGGATTCCTTTGGTTTGGTGATTCCTCATGTTGGCAATCAACCAAAAACAATGATTGATTATCTTATGTTTTCTACCACACTCTTTAAGTGTAGAGAGAGACCAAGAAGGCCAAGAAGAACTGTTATTGTGCAGTTCTTTATTGGGTGTGCTTAGCACTACACGTCTTTTTAACCTCATTGTGAATAATTTGTGTGGTGCCTTCGGTCCTTGCCTGACTGAATAAATATTTTTGGCTAAAATTCAGAGACCTTGCTGAAGTAGAGAGAAAAAAATTATATATTTTTTAATCCCTTGTTGGCAAACCTCCAGGTATATAGTAAACTAATTAGATTGGCGTCTTGCCCACAGTTGTCCAACAGAGAAAATTATGTCTCTCTTTCAGTGTTTCCCCCCTCCTTTCCTCCCTCCCCAGTTCCTCTTGAAGGGAAGGTAAATGACAAGCTGATTTATTGGTGGCCTATCTTTAGACAACATTATTACAACTATGCACAGCATGAAGATTTCTTTCTGTTTTAATAGCTGTGCTTTTCTTTACCATTAGTTGTAAAAGCTTTATGTGCATGTTCTGTAGCCTCTTGGGTAGTGGAATAAATGTGAGGTCATCCTAGCATCGTCTCTTATTCACATCATCTGTAAGCTGCATAGACATCAATAATGTGCCCCCTGTTCTCTTTAAAATACTGAGGGCTTTTTCAGACTCTGCTAAAAGCAATGGTTTTCTTAATGCATCTCTTGTTGTGGAATCGGGGGAGACGTCTCTGTAGCTGTGTGACATCAGTCCACTTGTTTTTGTGTGACATTGTTGAAAGTGCAGCTTGACCTTTGTGTCATTTCTGTACTTTTCATTCCTTCGTAGAAAGCTCTTTAGAAAACACTTTACAGGACAAACAGGTCAAACTTATATACCAGGTAAGTGGAGTCCAAAATGGTCCAAACTGAATTTGAATCAATCATTGATTTCATTCCACTACATACTGTCTAGCTAAAACTATATGTACATTTGACTGCATTAAGACAACGCAGTCAAATTTCAACTGATCGGACTGATTTGTCTATGATGCAGAAACGTCTCATTCTGAGCAAGTGTGTGGCAACAGTGGAGATTCAGAATCCTCCAGCTGAGCAGCAAGAAACACTGTTCGATTAGTACTGTCTGTGGGAGAGAAAACAAAAAGTAAACATCGTTAATAGGAGAAATGAATTTGTCAGCGACTTTGTCCAAGAAAGAGAGACAAAAAGCACACAAGTGCTGAACCAAGAGTGCTTTCTAAAGAAGATTAAAACAGAGAGTACATACTGCCTGTTGGAACAATAACTTTGTTAGTGATACTGTTCAGGAAGCAGAAACCGGAATAAACCCACCTACAAAACAAAAAACAAAAAAGAGAGCACACCCTGATTCCAGTTATTCTGGCAACAATAACTTTGTCATTAAATCTTTCCAGGACTTATCTAAACACAAATGCACAGGGTTGGTAGTGGTTTCTACAGGAAACAGAAATCAAAAGGAGCATCATTTGTAACTGGAACAATAGCTACTGTCCAGAAAAGAGACAGATCAAGAGTACTTTTTAATGTGATTAAAATCACAGAGAATATCCTAAATTCTTGGATAGTTTCCTCTATCCAAGAAAGACGTACAACTGAAAACAGACACATGGACACAGGAGTACTTTCTATGGAAAAATAACAAATGCATAATGGTAGCAAACGTTTGGTCAGTTACTTTGGCAGAAGTAACTATATAATTTGATCTACTTAGAAAAGTAACACACGCATACAAAAAGGCAGTGAACAAGAAGTACTTTCTATTGGACAAGAAAGCAAAGCCGGTACACACAGTTCATTCAGTCCCTTTTGTCCATATTCATTTTGTTCAGGAGAAAGAAACGGCTAAAAAAAGTTGCATGTTTAATTGGAAAGGCAGCAAAATGTCCAATAGTTCATTTTTTTTCTCACAAAAAAAAATGAATAAGTGTTTTGCAAGTAAGCCAAGATCACCTGTGGGTCCTTTTTCCGCCCCACAGACTTACAGTGCAGCTATCTCCATCTTACATGCCTATGATACTTCATCCTCGCCTTAAAAGTTTCCAAACCTGTTTCTTTATATGTTTTATTTTTTGTTTGTTTTTACAGTAATGGATGTTACAGACATCATAACAGGCAAAATGGACGATGAGGACAAGCAGCACTTCATCCCATTCCAGCCGTAAGAACTTTTTGCCACAAACATTGATTTGCATTCAATTTAGTTGTTCATATATATGTAAAATATCAAAGTTTTAGTGGTTGCATTTACATGTTTCTCTCAAATCTTGAATCCTTGATATCTTACAACACCAGGTGTTGTAAGATATCCCAAATTCCATTATAATTAAGTTAATCTTGTTAACTACCACTGTTTGTGTGGCATTGTGTACAGAGAAATCTTTTTACTTGATGGTTGAATAATGTGTGACCAATTTAGATTTTTAGACACTGAATAAAATTCCTGGTGCCACAGTGTATTATTGTATATGTTCACTATGTGAAAGACCTAGTTGCAGTAATAGTCTGGGCTACAGAAATGTTAATGGAGTTCTAGAAATACATTTTGTGATCTCCACGGTAACTGGGGGCAGATTGGGGAACATTCTTGACAGGTTGTCAGTAGAAATAGCAGAGAAATATACGCTTTTATTGAAAAGTTATTTGTCTATGTTTTTTTTTTTTTTTACAACTGTTTAAATAGTTGCCTTTTCATTTATTTCTTTACTTGCTCAAATTTAAGTGGAACAGTTCTAGAGTCAGTAAAAGTAGTTTAATTTAGCAATCAAACCTACCAAAACAATTATTTGTGGCTTCTCACTAAAACAGATGGTCTAGCAAACAAAAGTTGGCAACCGGTTAAATGTTGCCATTAGCTAAAAAAAAAAAAAAAACTTGACTTGGACAACATGGTAAACTGCATTGTTTTCTCTCACATTTAAAATCCTGACATGGGCCACTGTCCAAGTATTTACTGTAAAATTTGAAGTTAAAGTTTGAACAAAATATATATAATGTCTGATTCTAGTCTGGGTAGTTAATAGTTGGTAAATTTAGCAGTTCTGAGCTCCACATTGCTAAAAACAAACAAACCTTAGTTGATTTGTACCTTTATAATGTTCATAGCAATGCAGCAAGGACCTACTACTTCTTCAAAAATGTGACTTTCTATTATACTGCATATTTCTGAGATTGATCCATGATTGCAGACAAATATTATGTAAACACTGTGCTCCCTAACTGTTATTTGTACAGTCTGCTTTTCTAACAATCTTTTTATTCAAAAACACACTCAAAAAAACAAAACAGTAATTCAGTTGTAAAGATTTGATTCACTAAAATTCATTGCATGAATATATAAATACGTGCTGATGTATTTTATAGTGACTTGTTCCTAACTTCTGAAGGACTGCATTAATGTCCATTGGATGGTGTTTCACACCGAGATGAGGTGAAAATCAAAATAGAGAATTGTTTTCAGTCTCAGGCCTAAATGACAGCATTCATTGTTATGTTCCCATTCTAACATTAGCACTTCTTCTCTTCCATTCTGTTTTCTGGCTTCATGAGAATCTTATGAACTACTCTTGGCATTTTTAACTCATTGGGGAGGACAGACTACTAAGAACATTTTTTTGAATCCAAGTCATCATAACGATTAAATTTTTTTTTTGTATTTTCTCGTATTTAGTTTTAAGTCATACAGCTTGGAAAAACACAAATGACCATTTTACTGTTCAATGATCTATAAATTCTAACTAGTCCCTGGTGAAAAAAAATATACCTCAGTATATTTCAAACATACTTACATTTGTGTAAGTACATGTTAAGTATACCAAGTATGAAGTGTACTACGTATAAATATATACGAATATACTAAAAGTATGCTTGTACCAATTTTGACATTATAACTTTAAACAGACTTAAATATAACTGTACCAAAATAAATAAAAGTATACTTTAAGTGAAGAAAATATGTACTTGGTCAAGTGTACCTATGTTACAATATGCTTTTAAAGATATTTTGTGTATTTTTTAAAATATATGCTCAGTGACAGCGGTTCTACAACAAAAACAATACTTGTCCTTAACACTAAATGTAGCAGGTGTCTTCGGTTTTACATCTCTGAATATGATCTGTTGTTTTCAGTTTTTTAACTTAAACCGAATCTGTCTTTATGCAATCCATTTTCAGTCTTGCATCATAGCATTAGCTCCAGTTCACACTCCAGACCATATGGTGGCGGTAGTGCACACCTTCAGTTTTTTTTTTTTTTTTTTTTTTTGAAAAACTCCATAAAAAGAAAAACAGCCGTGAAGCCAGGGTACCTGATGGGGAAACGCAAATCGACGTGCTTTCAAGCAGAACGTTTTTTTTTAAACACACGCGCACTTAGTTTCAAAGAACCTAGCACCACCTAGTGGTGTGGCGAGAGCATTACACGTTTTCGATGCGTACCGGTACCCTGTAAACAAAGATTGTAATTAGAACGTTTTCATGTAAATGTAATAACAAAAACGGAACAAAAATTCAGTTTTTGTTGGATCATTGTCATGTAAACGCCCCTAAGAGATGCTGTTTAAATCCGCCATTTTTACTCGCATAATATTGCCTTAAAAGTAGAAAGGGCCTCGATAATAGTAATTTTGGTCAATTCAAGCTTGTGACGTGCTAGTCCGAGTTAGACGACAACACAACCGGACAAGAACTGGATGGAAATGAAATGTGGGTCCCGAAAGGAGAGCGAATGGACAAAGGCTGCTAACGTGTTGCTAGCTTGTGGTAAGTTTGCTTCAAAATGCTAATTATCTTTGTTTAATTATAAACAGTGCAGTGCATATATAAACAAACTTACGTTGCTTTCAGAAATAGTTATTTTATCAATTTTATTGTGATTTTTATGATTATTATTAATATAACAGTCATTAAACTTCAAGTTATAACTGCATGGAGGCTCTGTTTGTTGCGACTTAATATAGTTTTCTGGTTTTAATTAAGCTCAGTATGCCAAAGAGACTTTGATATTGTGAGGCTGCTGTTACAACTCGTCATTGTTTTTATCTTCAACATATTTTTGCAGTCTCAGCAAATGAAGATGAAAGAGGAAGCCAGGAATCAGGAATTAGAAAACCTAAAGACTTTCCTGTCTCAGAAGAGGCCCTGGCTCCACAAAATCACCACATCTGTTCTGAGGATGAACCTCCATATTGTCTTGATGGTGTAAGACTTTTTTTTTTTTACGCTGAGCAGCTGGCCACATTTTTAACAACAGCAAAAACTGGTGTGTTTGATTTTAAAATAATTGAACAGAATTTATTCTCCTTGTTATTCTACCATTTCTCTTCCATAAATTTTATTCATTGTTAGCTTCCAGCTAACAATGATGGACTGTGATGGACTGGTGACCTGTCCAGGGTGAACCCTGCCTCTTATATGATAACTGCTGGAGATGGGCCCCACCATCCCCCCTCACCACCCTGCAAGGATCAGCATGTTCAGATCATGGATGGAAAGCTTTTAAGGTAGTTTGTCTCCCTTAAGTCCACACTTAAAACCGCTTCATAGTTAATGCCAGCATCAACTGATTCTATAATATTGCTCACTATTTTTTTCTACTTCTAACATAAACAGGCAAAGAAGTCACCCAGAAATGTTTTTTCACCCCAGGCATCCGGTCCCAATCATCATCAGTTCGGATGATGTCACATACATAGCGAGTTCACAATGTCTTAAAATTGTAAGTCGAACTTTTTTCTTTGCTTTTGCTGTATTCTTTAAAATACAAATGCTTTCTCTGTTTAATTGCTCTATTGTTTTATTGTTTTGTAGGTTTCTACAAAGTGCAGTGAATGGGAATGTTCTGTCGTTGATCCTCACTGTTCTTAGGAAGGAGAAATGTCAGTTTGTCTGGAGTAATACTGGAATACTGTGACATTGTATTAAAACAATACTCTGTCTTTGGTGAAATATTTTTCACATTTCCTCTAAAGTGTACCTATTGTTTTACTGTGCTAATTTTCTTAAGCATGTTATCTGTAAACGGTTAATATATTGAGAATTTGTACAATTCTCTGATAGTACATTGGCAATGTACTCTTGAAAAATGTGAAAATATTGAATACGCAATGTAATTTGTTTCACCTGGAAAATGTGTTGTAATTGATCCTTCTGTGTACTGGTAGCCTGATATGTTTGCAGTACTGTAGTGTGTATGAAGCATGTAATGTGCAAAGTGGCAAAGAATAATAATAAAAGACATTAAGTAACTAAGAAGTGCACGTCATTAGCAATTATAGTAAACCAAAAGTGTAACTGTAGCATACTGTAATCACACCACTAACATATAAAATATGTTATGCCAATATACTTAAAATACATTCTAAATATATTTTAAATGTAATTCAACCACAAAAATAGTACACTCAAAATATACTAATCAGGCATTCTTATATTACATAAAAAATAACCTGCTTAAAGTATACCAAGTTTAACTTTAGTTTTCCAAAGAATTATGTGAAAGTACACTTAGTACACTTTAAATTGTGCTTTAATGCAATTTAAATACTATTAAAATACACTAAGCACAAAATAAGTTCCAAAATAACACACTTCAAGTTAACTAATCCTAAGCAAACTTGAAGTATACTCATGATTAGTCTGACTTAAGTATGCTAAAATGTAACATACTTGGTATTTATTTTTCACCAGGGGTCTTCCTCCCTAAATTAAATTTTCTCTATCTCTACCCATTCTGCTGACTGTTTACTGCTAACAAGTGACTTTATTGCCGTCGTACTGTGCACATCACTTCTCGGCGTGTCTCTTTTTTTTCCCCTTCTCGTTCATCTCTCTTCTCCCGTCAATTTGTTCACCTCTTCTCAACCCATTCCTCCTCTGCCTTCCTTCTTCCGTCTTTTTGCTCCTCCCCGTGGTGTTTGCCTGTTGTGTATGTACTGCAGGCTGGCGTTGGATGATGCCATTCGCCACAAGCAGCTGAACATCTCCCGTTTTTCACCCAGGGTGGCAGGGGAGAACGACTTCCTGCAGACGGTCATCAACAAAGTTATCGCCGCAAAAGAAGTCAATCATAAAGGCCAAGGTACAGTGAAAAGTTCACACACACAAGTGCGCGCATCCTCCTACTGCAAAATTTAAGTTTTACTGGTTTTGTCATTTTCTAGCTAAAACTGGAGTCCTTATCTTCTAAGAGACTATCTTAGAAGATAAGATAGTCTCTTATCTTCTAATTATTCTATAATTAGAAGATAGGACTAATTCTAGGATAATTAGTCCTATCTTCTAACCTGGGTAGAAGTATTATTTAGTTAAAATAATTATTTAGTGAAAATTAATTTTAAAGAGTGTGAAAGTTTTAATGAGGTATTCACCTGTTTTGCTTGGTAAAGATGATGAAGTGTTATATTTTTATAGTTGCTGTGATTTACTTGAAGGAGAAAGATCCATTATTATGACTCAATGGTTGCTTCCCATTGAAGGACATTGTGAATGAGGCACATAACCCACAAATTTAGTCATTACAGGTATTCCATACAAACTGAATAGAAGTGAACTTGGTTCAATTAAATTATCCTCTATATAGCATCATTTCACAGCAAAAAACATTAAAAAGCCAAGGACTTTGCAACAATCACTGATTCAGAACAAACATGTAGCCACAGTGAGCATTTGACTGCATGCTATAAGCACTACATTGCAGAATCAGGATGAAGACACAGTTTACCATAAACTGCTAGTTTTATTTGAGCATGAACATTTTTTTGTTTATATTAACTTCACCTTTGCACAGTCACGGTCAACAAGCTTTTGTCTTTGAAGGACAATGTGAGAAAGCTTTTTTTTTTTTTTCCATAACTTTTAAGTTTTTAATCAACTCAATCCAAAACAATTATCTGCTCTAAAATGTTGTAGGTAAAGCATCACTAAATTCACAGCAATAATACAATGACCTTAGTTTATTCTGTTGTATGTTTGCTCCAGTGTCCTTGAGTGACCTGAAAGGTGTTTTCCGCTGGACCATAAACACCATACCCAGCTATGGTGTTTTATAGTGGGGTACACTTGAGAATTTAAATAGTCTCTTGTCTGTCACTGGAGTTTGTGTGGAAGTCCTCATATATTTATGTGTTAAGTATAAACAGAGAATTATGAAACTGTTTTTAGCATCTTGCGTTATTATTTTTTTTATAACATTCTGTTATTGACTGCTGCCCCCTCAATTTATGCCTAGAAGTTACAACCTTTGGAGGTTTGAGCCATTCCTGTGAAAAATGAAAAGATATAAAAAATTCTGTGTGAAAAGTGCCTCCAGACAGAGGTTTGGATATTGTTTTTTTTGTTTGTTTGCTTTTTTTCCATAAATGTCCAGAATGACTTTGGTTCTCAAAGTCAATCAAATATTACAAATGAAGACCCTGCAGATATGATTTTTGTTACTTAAAGCAGAATCTATGTAGAGGTATTTTTTTGTATCTATGTTCATAAAATTACTTTAAAAATGGACAGGCAGTGCTCCTCGATATTCCATGTCCTGTGTAAGAGATTTAAAAAAAAGACTACTCAACTTTAATATGCCCGTATTTACACTGTAAAATATTGTTGCAAATCTCCTGTGAGCACAAGCCGATTTCAGTGATGTTGGGTCTGTTCTTGGTGGAGCTGCCTAAGCTATCTTAGGGATCCGGGCTGCAGGAAGGAAGGGGCTTCCCTCTTCAAGTCTCCGCTGTATTGTCATGCCCAATGAAATGGTATTCTGATAAATGTTAGGTCTGCTCTGACCTGCACTGAGGGACGAACAGCAGACAGAACTGATAGCAGCTGTTTCAGTCATGCTGGCATATCAAAGGGGTTTCCAGCTTCACCAGTAAGGGATGTGTCACTCATAACAACACAGACTCTGCAAAGTAAAAGGGAATAAAGCAGCTGGCTTTTGTGGCCTTCTTCAGTCATACCCATCTTTTCATGTCAGTCTTTGAACTGAACTTAAAACTCACACACATTTTCTCATGTCTTGAGTTATTATATTATTATATTTCTCTAATCAAATTTCTTCTGATAGACTCTGTTTAGTGCCTTGCTCTACAGCTGTTACATATCACACTGACAATTGTCAGTGGAAATTAGAGGAAGAAATCTGTTTTTAGCCATTTCCTGGGGAATTTCTTATTTTTGCTATCCTCTTATTACCTTATTTCAGCTATGTCTTTGCCTGTTTTCATTGTATTATTAGGTCTCTGGGTGACTCTGAAGCTACTCCCAGGAGACATACATCAGATAAGGAAGGACTTCCCTCACCTGGTGGATCGATCGACAGCTGTGGCTCGTAAAATGGGCTTCCCCGAGATAATCATGCCAGGTTCATCATTCTGAAAATAACAATTTTCATTTTAATGTCATTTTTTTGTGCATCTGTTGTGTTGTAACAAAAAATATTAAGAATTGAAAGAAAGTGTATGCTGTTTTTAAACATTAGTTTTTTCCAATAAACAAACATTTTATGTCACCATATACACAGAAAACAATGGATTCTCCCATCCTCTTTGTATCTTGAAGGTGACGTCCGAAACGACATCTACGTAACTCTGGTTCAGGGGGATTTCGACAAGGGGAGTAAGACGACACCCAAAAACGTTGAGGTGACCATGTCTGTTTACGATGAAGAAGGCAAGAAACTGGAGGTACTTTTTCAACTTTCTACGCTTCCTTTGGGTTGAACTCTATAACCAATTGCTTTCTCTAACATATTCTGATTTACCAGGCTTTTTTAAATCTCACTCAGCACATTAGTCTGCCTACCTGGCCTCCTATAAAGTTCATCCTATAAATGTGATGAACAGCCCATACTGCCCACCTCTGTTGCTTGTTGGCCATGATAAAATGCAATGTCATTGGGTTTGATTGAGTTGCTTAAAATTCACCTCACCACCATCCTGAGCCACTTGCAAAATCAAGCTTTTAGAGAGAAACCGTTTAGCTTTGGTATTTTATTTAGCTAGATTTTTTTCTGGGTTAAAATTTACCTTTTCTAGTGAAGTTTATATAATCTGGATGTTTGAAAATCCATCCATCCATCCATTTTCTGTTCACCCTTGTCCCTTAATGGGGTCGGGAGGGTTGCTGGTGCCCATCTCCAGCTACGTTCCGGGTGAGAGGCGGGGT
>CAEGAE010003532.1:0-17159 GCA_903067095.1 Girardinus metallicus
CCGGAGAGAACCCACGCATGCACAGGGAGAACATGCAAACTCCATGCAGAAAGACCCGGGCCGGGAATCGAACCCAGAACCTTCTTGCTGCAAGGCAACAGCTCTACCAACTGCGCCACTGTGCAGCCCGTAAACAAAATCAATCTATATATATATATATATTTTTTTCTCAAACAGTATGGGTGATTTTTAAGCAATATGTTTCTTACTGCTGGTTCTTAGTGATAACTGCAACTCATTTTGGTCCGTGTAGAAATTGCAGGTACTTCCACGTACTCCTGTGTTTGGGATTGGTGGCAGGATAAATAAGGGGGTAAAAAGTGATGCTGGGATACTGTTACTAAGCATTTAATCTCTTCTCTCTCTCACTTTTTCACACACAAACATCACCATCATCCTTTATTCTCTCAAAAAAACCCAGATCTTTACTTTATTCTGTTTGATTCTCCACCTTCCTCCTCATATCAGCCTCTCTGCATCATGTGCAGGTCGCTCTGATTAGCTTACCTGAGTCCGAGGTAGTTTTCTCACTGAGTGAATTTGCAATGCAGTGAAGATAACAATCCAGTTGTATTTGAAAAAGGAAAGGGAGGAGCTTTGGATTCTGCACAGAAAATACTTCAGAGTGTGCATATGACTGAGAATGAATGTGTGCGTGTGTGGGCGTGTGTGTGTGTGTGTGTGCTTCACATTGTTTACGACAGGAACCAAAACAGAGAGGAGAGTCCCGGTCAGCCGACCTGCTGAGCAGGAAAGTGACCAAAGAGAAAAAAAGAGTTCAGACACAGGAATCTGCTCAGACAGGGAGACGGTTCTGTCATCTCGTCAAAGGAAGGACACCAGACTACTGAGACATTTATTTTCCCATCATTCTTTGAGAAAAAGAGGCTAGGAACCCCAAATGGAGCTTCCCATCTCCATCCAAAACGAGATCACTTTACTGAAAGGTATTGATTTTTTTTAAATTCTGATTTTAATTTACAGATAAAACATGCTTTTTTTTTTTTTTTTTTTTTGGATAATATCAGACTTGCAATGGAAACAAAACATTTAAGAGTAGAGAATGGAGAGCCATTGTGCTGCGGTATTGTTAATGCATCGGAAGGGAGGGGTGGCTGGCACTTGTTGTTAGAAAGGCTGAAGAAATATTGAGCTTACGCCGTGTGAGAAACCTCAGCTCTGCTCCTCATTGTTGTTACTTACATGGTCTGGTAAAACTTCATCAGGGAGCGTTTAACCAGCCTGCTGCTGCAGGGAAAAGCACAAACTAACCCTGTAGAGCTGTACCATCTTTTTACATCTTATCTCACCCCAAATTACTAGCATGATCACGCTTAACGAATGTTTGTAGTTTACTTCTCTTCATTTGTGCCTCTGCCTCAGTATCAAGATTATAGTTATTATGTCACTATGGTTACGTCTCCCCGGCATGTTACTCGTCAGTTTTCCGTGTCACCTCAGAACCAGTTCTGTGTGTGCATGTGTTGCTTTGAGTTCCTGTCTTCAGCGATGGTACGGTGATATGACGGCCGGACGCTGATAAGAATTAGATTGACGCCATAAACTTGCCCGCTTGTCGAGTTCTTTTCAGTGGACACGTTCGAAGCTAAAAGTTGCGGGAAGCTCTGGACAAAAATAAAGACGAATTGTGAACACGGCGTTAAATGTTGTCTGCGATTAAAACATTTTTTTTTACAATAAAAGCCACGGAGAGCTGCTTATCTGGTGCTGGAATGCATCAAGATTCAAAAACTGATTAGTGTTCTGGGAATCTTTAGCTTAAGAAAGGAGTCATGAGTCATTTGTTATAAATTGCAAGTTGTTTCTTTAGCAATTGATCTGTAGATTTGACAGTAGTGTGAGAATCCAAAGGGTTCAGATGGATAACTGTAACTTTCATACTTAAAAAAACAAACAAGAAGGAAGTCCATATAAAGCAGCCAGGTGAGATGTAGTTTATTTACTTCCTGTCGGTATGTGACCTGCTGCGTTTGCAGGCAGACCGTTACCGTGCAGGAACAGCTGCAAGGGACATGATGACCAAAACGAAAAAAAAAAAACAAAAACCTGAACGTCTTCAGTTCTGCATAATGCGTAAACACACTTCTTTTTATATTTCTTACACACGTTTTCTTATAAGACAATGTAATCTTTGTCGGCAATGGATTAAATACCGGAATTAAATATGGTTTCGTGAAACCATCAAAGTGATGTTAATCTGTCAGATCAAGTATTTGCTACACACTAACATGCACTACTCCCTTTTAAAAGGGTTTTCAGTAGCGATGCACTGAGGTCAGATTTTTGGATTTCCATACTCAAAACATCTGGCACCAACAACCGAAACTGCTGAAGTAAAAATCGTGAGGAGGTGAAGTGACCAGCAGCTGCCAGAGCTTAGCTTTCTGTTGTAGCAGCTTGAATGAATAGCTGACATTCCTTTGCAGATCATCTAGTTTCATTTTAAATGACTTCTTACACCTTTTGTGCTTCGTCTTGCTGCCTTTGTAAACATCTCACTGATACTGGGAAAAAAAGCACTGATACTGGAGTTTTCTTGTTGCAGTTGCAGCTTCCAAATGTGGGAGTTTTGTTGGTAGCGCAGCGTGGTAATGCTAACATGTCATCAGGAAAAGATTTTATTTTTTAATTTCTTTTATTGTCCAACTAGTTGGTCACGGATTGAAGTCATGTTCCACGGAAAGATCTGCGAATACTACCGGCAATTTTCAGACCCTAATTATTCTTGGAAAATTCACCTGTTTGAGGAATCTTCCACAGAGAATGCTTGGAATATTTGAAAAAAAAAAAAAAGCTGCTGGGAAGGCTGAAATATCTTTGCGCGATGTTACTTGACACACTTTTGATTTGTGTTTGCAAAGCATCCAGTTTCAGATGTTCCATTTTTTTCCCCCTTTTGAGCTGATTGGCCGTACCCCCCAAAGAGTGGAAATAAGGAAGACTGTGAAGGTTATCTTCTACGGTAGTGCTTAGATTGTTGCTTATATAAATAGCCTATTAAAACAGGCTATTTTTTTCAAGGGGATCTGGAATATTGCCGATTTGCGGGAGGCTGTAGTCCATAATCCCTGGAAATACCAGCCGTCCACCGTACATTGCATAGCAATGTGTACGCCTCTAGAAAGTTAAGTGACTTTGGTCTTGGCATTTCTTCCCGTCACGTCACGAAAGTAGGAAAACAAAACTAAGGTTCATTGCTCGGTCATGTTAATCAAACTGTTTATTTTTAGTCAGTAGAAAGCACTGAAGACAGTAGAGTAAGAGACTGGGTGTGGTTCCCAAGTACAAACTATAACTAACCTCTGTCATCTGAAGGAAACAGCTGTATAACACAGGAAATGTTCTTATCTGTAATCACACTTGTACATCATTCCAGGACAGAAAAATGGGAAATTGAATCCGTTTTCATTTCCGTAAACCTTATTGAAACGCTGCGATAAGAGCTTATTTCAGCAGTTTGGATGGCAAATATTGATATCAGCTTTGGCTGATTTCATTCACTTCGCTTTTATTATATAGAGATATATATTTGTAATTCAAAGCTATTATAAAATTCTGACATACTTTAATGTTTTTGCTTTTCTGTTTTTTACTCTGTGGATCTTCAACTTGCGACTTTCTTGACAGGATGCGTTTATCCCTGTTATTTTCCATCCATTTGCCACATCTATGTGAAAAAGGAGAATTTCTCGCACCACACTGTTATTTCTACTAACATATTTTAGGGGTACGACTTTCCCATAGTAACACACGACAGAGTGAGGGCTTACAGGCGTGGGTGAACATTCTTTACACCAGCGGCGGTAATAAATCGCCAGGTGATCCTGTCAGCGGTTTGCAGGAAATGGAGAACACCGTTTGCATTTGGGAGGGTTTCAGGCTCGTGTTTGTTGCCTGGCATGAGGAGACGCCACAGCGCGGCCTCTTGAAAGATGTGCTGCCAGTTTCAACAGAGTGAGAAGTAGGAGAATCTCTTCCCAACAATGCAGCACTTTATACTGACGTGAAAAGGCCATATGTGGGATATGAGTGCATGTAATATTTGACACTGCTCAGTGTACACCGCTAATGTAGCAACCTTATAGAGCAGCTGCGTGATGACGTAGCTGATGGGGAGAACAGAGAAGCTCAGAAGCTAATTGTACTGAGCGTGATCCTTATCAGAGTCTTGAGTCCTTTTGATTTGATTGGATCGAGATCTCTCTCTTCAGCCTCATTTGTTTGATCCTACGTCTTGAATTCTTGCCAGTCAGGAACAAAAAAACAGAACAGCTTTCTCCAAAGCAGAAACTACAAAGACAGGAAGGAAAACTGTAAGTGCTTTCTGAAGTTTCAGGAAGTTGCATCTCCTTAAATGGAGATTGTTCGCTTTCCTTTTTTTTTTTTTTGTTGCATGGGAAGCGATGGAAGTGGATCTTGTTCAGCGTTTCAGAAGCCTGGAACAAATCGGTGTAATCTCTTTTGGCTGCAGTTTCAAAGTCTGGGTTGGTGCTCATCTGTCCACGTGTATTTAGTCTTTGAGTCCAGCCGGCTTCCAAAAATTCCCCCAAAAAGGTGATGCACGGCTAAAAAGAAGCCACAGTAGTTTACTGGCATATAATGAACGCATTCATTAAGAAACTAATACTTTTAGTTAAACTATCCAGAGAATATATATCAATTATTACTGTTGTAGCTACAGGAATATAGCACATGGATCCTCACAACTGTATCAATGGTGCATGTGGTATTTAAAAAAAAAATACAACACTATGAAATCAAACTCACAAATTTAGTAGATTTCAAGTTGCTTTTGGAGAGAATGTCGCTCCTTTTTGTTATGCTGCTTGTACTTTTAACAGTCTTTCCTTGGGCGGAGTGATGGGCGGGGCCTCTCTGGTTTACACCCAACCACGGTTTGTGTTTTATGCAAGCTAAAGCTAATGTTTTTATACCAAGTCAATTAGGTACCCAATAGTGGCTTACCATAAAATGGAACTGGTCATCCTTCTTGGAGCATTAAAATCCAGCCAAAGATACCAAAAAAATTTTTCACTTTTTTTTTTTTTTATTATTATTTGAATGTGATGAACCTGTTTAACCTGAGAAGTTTGAGTTGTTTTTGTCAGCAACACAACAATATAGAAGGACAGTGTGAGTATTAACCACCTGGCAGGGTGTTGGCCTCAGTGCGGCCTACTTACATAAAAACGACAGCAAACAATGGATATTCAGATTCTTATTGTTGACATGCACGCCTTCCATCCCTTCCTCCCATTGTTCCAGTAATGCACATGGGAATCTTGAAATGCTTGAACCGGGATTACTGTCACGGTTTTAACAGGGATGAAATCGGAATCAGTTTTTATTCAAAATATTACTTTACATTCAAACCTGAGAGACTTTTAATAACCCTTTTTGCCTTGTACATCAGCACTTTGCGGACATTCCTTCTTGCGGTTTTTAAATCTTGTCCCTCTTTCAACATAATTTAAGGCATTCCTGCGACACGCTTTTCCTGCACTCCAGCAGGAAATGTGTCACCGGCAGTTTCCCTTCTGTTTCGCTGGGCTATTTTAGTGGCTGATGAGTCTCGGGGGGATATCCTCAGGTTATAGTAAGGCTACTCCACAGCTGGGATTTGACTTAGTGTCTTCCTCATAGTAAATAAAGCCAAACAGATGTTCATGTAAACACAGCATTCCTTCCTTTTTCCACACTGGACTATACCTGCTCCTTTGAAATGCATTGAAAGAAGAAGAAACTCTATTGATGAATTTATTTTTACTGGCATTTAGTGGGTGAATGCACAGCTATAGAAAGGTCAAGAATTTGCACAGCAATATACACTTCTATCCGTTGTTGAGAAAATGTCCCACTGTTTATGTGCTAAATGTTTCTGTAGTCACTTACTGAACCTGATACTCTGGTTTGTTCCACATAGTCATTTGATCCACTGTATATCACAAAAAAAGGAAGCCATCAAAGTCCTGAAGATAGTTTGGGCTTTGGAGGTTGGAGACATGCTGTGAAAACCTTACATTGCCTTATGATACTAAGAAAAATTAAATAAAAGTTGAATATTCCTTACGTTAGCACTGAAACATCCAAAAATCTTTTAACATTTGATAGTAACATTGTTTCCCTTGCAATAATATTTTATCTTAATAGGATTCCTTTAGATCATAGAACACCAACCCCAATGCCAGTCACTGAAATGTCTTCAAATGACATTTCAGTGACATCTGAAATGTCTTATAGTAAAAAGACATTGAAATAACATTTGGTAACGTTCTGCACAAAAGGTCCAACATCATGGATAAAAGACTGACTGCAAACATAACGAGGCTTTTATTTCCTGTTAGCTGTTGCTTAAATAGCTGCACATCAAATCATTTTACTTACATGTTCTTAATTTGATCTAGTTATACACCAAGACAGAACAGATCACTAGAAGAAAAAACTACTTTAGTTTTGAGTTTGGCTCTTTCTGGTGTTTACTTGACGCCTTAAACCTGGGTTAATGTTTCTGAAGCTGTACTGTTAATCATTAACCATTGCTTACACCTCCTCCATTACTTCAGTGCACTGTAACGGCTAGAGAAAGCTGCAGCAGCTTTACCAAATGCATTACTGGAAGTCTGTTAGGTATTAATTTGATCAATATATGCTCACTTTTTGTGGCTCCAGGTTCTGGACATTGTCATCATCACATATGTCTCTGTTAAGTCTCTATTGTCTTTGATCTGAAAAGATAGACTTGTGTTCAAATAATTTTTCCCTCTGTGCGCCCAATACAATGCACTGAATGGTGCAACTAACTAAAAGCAGTTAAGCAATTTCACTGGTAATGAATCGTCTAAGGTTACAATAACCACCGACTGAAAAATTCAGCACAATCCTTAAAATCTGACCCTAGTTTATCTTTTTTTTTTTACCCATCTTCTTGGTTTTTCCCATTCCCTTTATTGGCCAAATGCCAATGAACACTTTGGCTTCACGCACAGTCATGCTCGCGCATTTACGTGAACAGAGGTATTATTATAGAGGGCGGCTCTGACCTGTGTAAGAGAAAGAGGAGGGAGACTCCTTTTTTTTTTTTTTTTGTTGGTCTGCACAGCGTGACGTGTTTGACAGAAAGCGCGGAGAAAGTACATAGAGGCACCAAGATCAAAAAGAAGAAGGGAGTTGTTAAGGAACGCTGTCAGGGGGAGAAAAAATGACTTCAGCTCCTAAGGTTCCAAAGGTCTCCGCTCAGGAAATCTGCAGCATGGAGTCGTTCTACTCGAGCAAAGGTAAGCCTCAGGAATGAACAAAAACACAGCTGAAATGCGAGAAAGAAAGATAGGAAACAAAGCCAGGTGGTAAGCTGATCCAGGTGGAGAGCAGATGAAGAGAGAGTCTCTGGATGGGAATGCACATGTGGTCAAATCAAAGGCATGAAGAGATGACTTCTGGTAATTAGAATTGCTCAGTGAGGATACTTTGCCACCCCAAGATAATATTTGAAGTCATCGAAGAACAGACGGTTGATAATGGTTTGATAATTGGGAGATTTCTTTTGTCATTAGTATATGTTCTAGAGATGTTCTTTTCTGGCATTTAGAGATATTTTATCTGAACTGGAGCATCAAGAGCACATTTTTAAAACTCTCTTCTAACATGGACCTAAGTAAGAAAGTTCCTAAAGACATATCCAACTCAACACATACAGCCAGAGTCTTTAATAAAGTCATGTTTTGCCCTCGCTATCAAAGTTTTCATGTGGAGCAATTTGCAAAAGTGCTGGGCTAACTTTGGCATGTATGATCTTTTTTTCATATGACTTGTTGATAATTCAGCTCATAACACATGAGCTGAATTTCACTAGATTTACAGCTAACCCTCATTTTAGTTGTGCTCTGCAAAGCACTATGGGATAGCTGAGGATATCTGAGCATGGCATTAAGCAGGTGAACTGACAAGGGTAGGCAGTGAGTAGCAGGGATTTTTCTTTTTTCAATTAACATCATTGTTGATGTTAATTGGTGATTGTAATTGATGATTGCTAATCAGATAAATAGATCAATAAGCATATCTATAATACAGTTTTGTTATGAAACAAAAATTGGTCACTGTTCTTTTAAAAACTGGTTGTGCAAAGTCGAGCAACAGACAAAAGAGCAACTACAGATATTCAGCTTGGGAGTTTCGTCAGATTTCAATACCAGTCAGTTTTTGAATATTCGGAATAGTGACTACTTCTGGTTATATAAGTAAGATAACACTATTAAACAGGCAAAAACAACAAAGATATGGTTTAAAATAGTGACTGAACCACATGGGTATTGCAAATCTTTAAGTATGGTAACACAATAGGTGAGCCGAGAGGAAGTAAACATAATCCCTCGAAATCCATTGTAATATTTCTGCTTCTTAGCCTGATAAATAATATATGTATATTGTATGATACATATGTAAAATTTAATAGAACAGCCAACAATTAGTGAGTGAATTTGTTTCAGTACTGTTCTGTTTAAAAAGAAGCTTACACTAGCTTGAACTGTAAACCATCTTTGTCCACGTGGATGTGTTTTTAAGGATCGGTGTCGCAGTACTAATCCAGGCGCATCACTTTCTTTTCCTTTCCGAAACAGCTACTACTGCTACTTGAAACTACATTTCGAGTAGCAGCTTTTCCAGTCTATTCTCATTACTTCTCAAGAATGGTAATGATCTCAGTGTTCCCATTATTCATTATGTTGTGTCTTCTCTTTTTATTTCCTAGTTGTGCGGTTTGCTTTGAACTCAGTTTTAAACCATTTTAGAACAAAAATATGTGACTTTTGTTAAGTCTTGCATACGTCAGTTCATCCAGCTCATCTGGTCAAATGTTAAATCCAGTGGCAGCCCGTAAAGATCTCAGAGTTATTGGTTTGTTGCTGTTTGTAGGGAGTGCAGGATGCTGTGTGGCTCTCTGGGACTTGCATGACAAAACAACATCTCTTTTCTTTGCATGAAGTCGGGTTTGTTCCTCACTGGTTGGATACCAGGACTGGCCTTTGTCACCAGTACTGCTTGTGGTAGTCATGAATGAGCTTCTCAAGGTGTAGTTGTGACTTGGAAGGTATCAGGAACCTCAGAGTCTAACCATTGCCTTTTCAATTGTTGGTATGGATCTGTTGGTTTCTTCTGGCCATGACCTCCAGCAGGCACTGAAGCAGTTCGCAGCAGAATGTGAAGTGGTTAGTCTTTACCTTAAGCAAAAGGATGGAAGAGTATAAAAGGGAGTCTCTAAGAATCTCTCTCTCTAACACCACATCGTTCAACCAGACAGTCAGAGTCTAACTCTCCCTATTTGTAATCCATATGGGGGGCCCATAAAATGGTTTGGAAACCACTAAGGGGGCCCAGGAGAAAAAGTTTGGGAACCACTTGAATTAAACGGCAAAACTGCCTCTCTTGCTTGCAGTCAAGCTCTGCGGAGCTCCACGGGTTCTATGTAGGACAGACTAGTACTTACACTAACCTGCTTCACAGATGTTACAGAGACATTCCAGTATAAACTGGATCTCCCTGTGGCTGTGTGGCCCTGTTCAGATTTACTGCAGACTCCTCTTCATTAGCAGCTACCTAATATCCCCCTTTCAATCCCGGTTTCGGCACTTAAAGCAGTATATCGTCCTCTGCGTGTTCTGCTGAGTGTTACTCACTTTCAGTCCAAAAACCCACAGAGGACGAATTTTGCTCTCGATCAAAGGTCTTTTTGCTGTCACCCTCTGTGGAATTACCATGAAGAAGTTTCCACTGAGGCTGCTGTCTGGGTCCAGAGACCTCCCACAGAGTGAGAAGAAGTGTTGTAGTGTTGGGCTGCATCTGAGTGTTTTGCTGGCAGAAGGTCCTTCTGTCTGGCAGCACCCACTGTTCCACAGAGAAGGGGAAAAAAAAGAAAAACCGACAGCAGGTTTCTGAGGTTGTGTTTACTGGTGGAAATACTTGTTGGCTCTTGATGTCATAGGACACGTTTAGGTGGCAACAACCATTGCTACTCTGGTGGCGGGGGGAGGATTATTAGTTCAGTTACTTCTGAATTTAGTGAGCAATAAAATGATTGAATAAATAATCTTTTTACGTTTAGCACTGACATACCACAAGTTTTTTTTTTTTTTTTTGCTTAAGCTGCAACGATTGCTTCAGACTACTTGATATCTTATGATGCATTCCTGACTCTCTACTCTGCCATTTAAACTTATTTGCTCACTAGGGTGCGCTAGGATGCTGTTGCCAATTCTGACAATAAGACTATCAATCAAAAAGTAAAGGGAAAAAAAAAAACTGTTCACGAAAATAAGGAAAAATAACAATATCTTGAGTGGGAAGGTTTTGCCAGTTTATCTCTTGGGGAAAAACAAGGACATTGAAACTGCCCTGTTATCCTGATGACAAATCTTTCTTGTCAGGTTTTATCTTATTCTTCTCATTTGATTGGACAGTGTGAAAATCATCCCATTATCGCCCCCTTTGAAGTTGAAGTAAAATAGCATATCTGTCTATCATAAGCAGTGACAGTCAAACGTGATGTGTAAAGCAGAAAAAACATTTTGTTAGCAAGTAGATGCTGCTCTCTATAATACTGCTGTGTATCTCCAAACTTCAGATTCAAATCTAATGAGTTTTTAAAGTTTTACAAGTGGAAAAGTCGGAAATTTGCTTTATTTATCATTTTACAAATCTGGGTAAGTGCAAGGGAATAAAGACGATTTAGTGTAAAGAAAAAAAACAACAACAGAAAACAAAGTTGAGGCTGCATTTCAACCTTTCAGCCTTGCTTATTAAACATCTTTTATTTGACTTACCACCTCACATCCACATCTCAAGGATCATAGACTTTACTTTAAAGAATCTAAATCTAGAGTAGAATATTCAAGTCTATATTGAATATTAAAAACTTGATATTCAAGTTTAGATATCAAACTTGAATATCAAGTTTGATTAGCTCTAATTTCTAATCTAGAGTTAGTCTGAATTAGCCTAAATACAAAAAATCAGAAAGATTAAAAAATATCCCAAGAATCGCTGTTGATTGAAAGATTTCTGGAATGCACAGATGATAAAGCCCTAGCAGATTTTGTTTTTCAGATAAATGTTTTCTTTTTAAATGTTCAGAATGGAAGATGTAAAAGTTTGAAATTGGAAAAATTTTGAATTTCTTATTGGAAAAACACATAGCAGCCCTCTAGCAGAATTTCTTAGTTCTCAGTTTTTTACTTAATCTAGAAAACTTTTTGAGAAAATTTACACCATTTGTAATGAAATAATCCTTTTTTTTTTCTTTTTTTTTGCTGCAAGTTATGAAAATGACATCTAAAATGATCCAAATTAAATGCTTCAAAGTCTTCAAACTTAATCTTTTTTTTTATGTTGCCGTTCTCACCACAACATGATGATTATTTCATGTAACGTAAAGGATCAGAGCTGCTATAAATATTCTCCATAAACACATGGACAGTGACAGCCAGCTGTTGAAACACAAACCACAACATTAGATCCTATTTTAGAGGGCCATGTGTCGCGGATCGCTCGCGTCGTGAGGTGATGATTTAACGCAGAGCCGGCTGTTGATTGGTCGCCGCTGCTTGTGTTCTGCTCAAACACACAGAAACCTTCACCACTTCTGTGGTGAAGGTTTCTGTTTGAGGTGCCATGTGGGTGGTAAAGGTCGGGTTCAGAGGGCATGACCTCCTTTTTTTCTGCAATAGTCACATTACTATGGAGGTCTGCAGAGTTTTACAGCGTTAGATAAGTCATTCCCAAACGCCTCACACCACAAATGAATGAAGTGTCTTCTGTCACACACTTCCATTAAATTGCAATAGCGACATGAACAACTGCAATGTTGACAGAGAAGTATCACTTTATTATCTCTTGAGGGAAATTTTCCTTGCAGGAAGGTGGGAAGAAAAAAAGAAATAATAAAACACAAACAGCAACAAACACTACGAAATATTAGTACAAAATATCAACGAAACAGGCGGAACGACAAAATCAGGCCCGATTACATTTTGAATTTACCTCAGTAATGGCCTGGCTAATGAAAGTTTTTGATTTGAATGTTTCCTAAGACAGAAAAAATAACACCTTTAATGGTTACCCTAAATGGAGTGTTCAAAATTTTTAAAGTGAGGTTCAGTTCAGACTTTGTATGGCAATGAAATATTCAGCTTGTTGGATAGTTTGATCATTCGTGTAGTGAAAAAAAGGAATGTGGAGAGACAGGGCAATGGGAGGATTTAATTTATTTAGGAAAGTTAATAATCACACACACACACACACGAAGAACAACCCACAAAATGAGTAATTAAAATTTGAATTACAAAAAAATACAATGGAAAGAAATAACATGTTGTGGGACAGAAGTCATTGGGAATCTTCCTGGGGTTTGTCCAGGTTCTTAAGTAATACCAGTTCCCTCCAATTTT
This sequence comes from Girardinus metallicus, assembly GCA_903067095.1. Taxonomy (NCBI): domain Eukaryota; kingdom Metazoa; phylum Chordata; class Actinopteri; order Cyprinodontiformes; family Poeciliidae; genus Girardinus; species Girardinus metallicus. Next base: position 12,459 of record CAEGAE010003532.1, read on the forward strand.
GCTATAATTTACTAATTTTAATCCACAGGAAAAACTAAAAAAAAAAAAAAAAGCCTTCAATCTCAACATCCTTTGCCTTTACATTTTAGCCAACTCATTATTTTTTAAAAGATGAAGGTCATCTTACTAAAATCTGTTTTATTGAGAGAAATCTTAATTTACTGTGAGTCATTTTACGTTTGGCGCGTTTTGCCCAAAACTAAATCATTTCCAGCTAATTATTCAAGAATATTTGCTAACTTGCTGTCTCTCCAGTAGATGGCGATGTTAATCTGTAAAGTGGATCCTCGTTTTCAGCCTCCTGCCTTCAGCATTTTTCCCCCTAACTCTTCATTCGACATGATTTACTAGGCGGTCCAACCACTGAACAATGATTTTATCATTCGACTGTTTTTTTTTTTTTCTCACGCTGTCTGTAAAAAGACAGCAAGCCAAACTTATTTTCATTAGCAACTCATTAGGCTTATTTATTTGTTTATTTTAATTAGGCTTATTAGTGACCTAAGCCTTAAAGTTTAACCTCAGGTTGTTTAGCTGCTCTGATGCTCATTATGTCACTCCTGCTTATCGCTCCTTTTAGATAACGCTAAATAATCTTGCTTTCATCGTCATGTTGTTATATAAAGTAGAGCAGTTCATATTTTTATTGACTCTTATGTGTGTTTTGCTTTGTGTGTTTCAGGTGAGTGCCCTGTCCTCTCTTTTCCTTTTCATATTTGGAGCCGTTGTTGCCTGAGGACAGCGGGGAACGGCTGACGAACAAGTACACTAATCAAGTTAGCCGAAAGCCACAATGCGCACACACACTTGTCTTAACGCTTCAATTTTAAGACAAATAAAAAAAAAAAAAACACATACCTGAAGTATGAATTTGATGGCCTTGCTGTGAGTTTCGGACAGGTTTTAATCTGCAATAAATAAATGAGTCACACCCCGGAGGAATCAGGTTAAGATTTGCCCTCACATGCAACCCCAGGTACATCTGGAATGTTTTTACACCCGGCACGGTGGAACCATGGCTGGGGCTTGAGGGCCCCAGGGGATGAATCGCTGGCCCCTCTCGTTTGAGAGCAGTCGCTCCCCATCCTGTGATTTGTTGCCTCTTTGGTTGGCGCACCTCGAGGCATGTCGTGAAACGGATGACTGGGTTGCAGCCTGACAGAAAAACACCACCTGCTTCGGGATGTTTTATTTGCTTGCCGCTCAGTGGATGTAAAATTGCTTGACACTGTGTGTTGAATGGATAAATACTTGAGTAGACGAGTTGGGCAATAATGCATGCTTAATTGCTCTGAGGTTTACTCACTCAGGGAAGAAAAAAAAAAAGAAAAGTCCAGCGCGAGCATAATGTGCGTTTCAGTAATCGGTACGTTTCTGTTCATAACGTTCTGCTGCAGAACAGATCTTTGTCTCCTCTGGCCTCGCAACAGGTCACAATGTGCCGGGTCATATTTCTTTACCGGAGGGAGGGAGAGGTTGAACAGTTAGACTGAACACACCCTGAACCAAGGCCTTGGCAAAGCTACACAGGGCAGCAGCTGAATGCTAACAGGTGATCCAACTGGTTTTTGTTTTCAGGGAGCTGCTAGCATTACATTTCTTTGATACCCGAGTATAACGAATACATCTGCAGTCCACAGAGTTCTGGGAGGCTACATTTACTGCCCACCTTTCACAATAGTGCTATATAGACTGTGATATGATCAAACATAAATATTTTATTATTATTTTTCCTGTCATTGAATCAAACACAATTAAAATATGTCAACGAAGCATAAATTTAGCTTCTACTTTTCTCTTTTGTCTGGACTGAACACATTTTTAGCATACATAGTAACTGTCAATTTCTTCAACATTTATGAATTTCTTCAAATAAAAAAAATACTTAAAGTAAACTTGCAGTTAATCAAAATTATTCATCATATCCTCTACAGATTTAGGTTTAGAATTAATCGACCTAGAAGTTTGTTACTGATAAGTTATTAGTCAGAAATCTCTTTAAAAATATGTGCATATTTATATATATATAAAATCTAAAAAAATATATCAATTTATAAAAAAGGAGAAAAACATTTAGGTAGAATTAAAAGATTACTTTAAGCAAGGGGTGTCCAGACTTTTTGCCACATGGGCCTAAATAGATGAGTTGAAAGTACTTGCAGGCCAAAAATATGTAAATAATATTATTCAGTTTATGTTTGTTTTTTTTTTCTTTACAGAAAAGAAATGTCATTCATTGCAGATCTAAAGCTTAATACAAAAAATATTACACGTTTTCAGTAATAAAGAAAGTTCATCCAGTTTTCAAATTCTTCTAGGCTTGATTGAACAAATTTTTCTGTTCATAAGAAACAGATTTGAGTCACTTTTTTTCAAAACACTTTCTTTATTTTGCCATGTTTAATAAATCAAATAAAAGCCGACTGAGGTGCAGCAAAATAGTCGTGGTTCTACTTATTATAAAAGCTTCATCATAAAAATTCATAAATTTTTCCATTGTAATAAAATGATGGTTAAAATAAAAAAAACTTTACTATTTGCTTAAACCAACAGGGATGTGTGGAATTGGTGCCACTTTTAAATTTTGCAGGGGCAGCACAAAATCACTCCAAAGTTAGGTTGACTTCCCTTGTGATTGTCAAAAATGTCCATATAAATAATTCCCTTAAACGGAACACATTTTATTTAGCCTGCGGCTTCTATGTTTGAGTTAGTTTTAGGCTTTTGTTCCCAGAAATTTCAAGGACCGATTGAGGTTTGGTTTCTCTCAGAACCGAATATAACAACGGCATTATGATGAATGTTGGCGCTAAATTTTTTCACACATGAAATAAATGTTTTATAAAATCTAATAAGTCCAGCATCCTTCAGTCAAGGTTTAATCAGTCAATATATTGTGGCTTTTATGCTCGTCTGATTCCAAAGCAGCCTTGAAACGTTCCCTGTACATTTGCTTTCATAAGAAAAATCCTAAATGAATCCTAAATTGTGCTATAGAGAATCAGATCACAGTCTAGCTGCACCAAAAACTTTGAGCTGTTTACTTGATGCTTTTGCTGGTTGTGCTATGCACTCTGTTCTGTTGTTCCCACAAGGGATACACATCCGGAAAGACAACTCATTAGCAGAAATACTTTTCTTGATGTTGTAAAAGTCTGAGTTTTTGGCACTTGGACACGCTGTTGGCAATCGTTGAGCTCACCACATTGTTCCCAGTTGGAGAACTCCTCCTCGTTGGTTTGTTCCAACAGTGAAGGAAAAAGGAAACGTGGCTTTTGTTTTTGCTGTTGTTCTGCCGTTAAACGCTGAACCTTTAGCTTTAGGTATAACAAAGAAAAAGACAGGAAATGCTGCCACGCAGAAGGAAAGGCGAAAGGCATCGCCTGCAGCAACGAGGACACACGGACTGTGTGGGTGTGGTTGGGATCCTAGTCCTAAGCTGGTTTCATCCAATAGAAGTGGCTGTTTACTTTGAAGGTTTAACAATGTATAGTTTAGTTTAGGAGTGTATTATTGCTTCCAGTGTATTGTACTTTGAACATGTGATTAAACGATCATTACGTGCGTGAGCTTTGTTTCTTAGATTTGGTCCTTAGAGAGATTCACATGAAAAGAAACCAAAACGAAACAAAAAGAAACAATTATGTCATCAAATCAATTTTTACATTTCATAAGTAAAGATGCACCAAAAATAGATTTTGTAGATTGATTTTAATCGTGAGTTTTTGTAAAGTCTGGACCTACGGATGCTGACTTTTAGCTGGTTCCAGTTTCTCTTAGGAACCGAGTATAACCACAGAATACTATTTCTCTTTTTTTCTCTATACATTAGTAATGTAACTTTTTAAGTAATAAAATATTGTCATAAAAAAACAACAAAATGACAGAGCTGTTTTTTTTTTTTTCCCCATCAGTAAAATAAACGAAGCTTTGGGGCATACACACAGGATGTATTTTTGCAAATTTAACTACAAGAAATATAGGATACAGTATGTTTGGCACACCTCAAAATATATACAATAATTATAGTAATAATGATAATACATAGAACTCCACAATATTATGTAGCATTAAAATTTTTCCTCAAAATTTATTCAAAATAATAAAAAAAAACATCTATTTTTAATTGAATACTTGAGAAAAACAGTCGGATGTTCTGCAACGTGTTAGAATCGCTCATTTTGTTTAATGTTGCCGTACACACAGCTTTGAAAAGCCTACTAGTTCTGAACAATTTATTTTTATTATTATTTATGTTAGTACCAGAGGTGATGTTCCACAATGTGCAGGAAAGTGCAGGCATTGTTGTACTGCTATTCAATAAAGCAGAACAAAACAAATATTTCAAAACAAATAAAAAAGGATTTAAGCTATTGAAGTGACATTTAAATAGTTCCCAGTGTAGCACTTGGTAATGTATATTGCTAAAACTGTCTAAAACATTACCTAACTCTGTTAATTATTGCTCTATTGTAAAGTTCCAGTTTTATCGTCTAATGTAGTTCTACCATCACACTGATAGGTGGCAGTAGCGCTCCATAGGATGTGAGAGAAGTGTGGGAAACCACACCCGTCCGTGAATAGACCTTTTTCACGCTTCCGCGTTTTAAAGCGGATGTGGGGTTTGACAATTTCCGGTGGCTATAGCGTTAGCATTAAAAGGCTAGGAAAATGGCTCAGTCTCGGCGGAGTTGTTTTTGT
>CAEGAE010003537.1:0-16981 GCA_903067095.1 Girardinus metallicus
TCTTTTTTTTTTCTTTGGTTTCCGTGACGAGATGGGGTTGGGGTGTGGGTTGGGGTGTGGGGGTGGGGTTGGGGGGTGGGGGTGGGGGGGGGGGGGGGGGGGGGGGGGGGGGGGGGCAATTTGTTTACAGGAGCTTCATAATTCATTTATGAAGCATGTTATTTGTTGTTTTGTTTATTGTTATTTTCGACTTCTTGCTTAACCCACCCCTGTCTGATGCCGCCCTGGGCATGTGCCAATACAGCCATTGTATTCACTTTTTCAAAAAAAAAAACGCGTGCAGAGTTTTTTGAACACTTGCATACATTCTTAATGTGCGTACAGTTAAGAAACTGTATTATTGTCTCAAACTACACATGCCTGAAGATTCTCAGTTCCTGGTTTTATATTCAGGACGGTTTACAGGAAGCCATTTTGTTTTAAAGGCCATCTGCATCATCTGAACTGATCAGGTGAAATCTCAATAACTAAGAATGATTAGGTGTGTTAAATGTACTGAACATGTTTTGAACAGGCCACAGACTGTCTTAGCTTGTTCAAGGGAGCACAATAGTGGACCTTTACACATTAATTATATATGTCCCTGTCCATAATTTCCTATGGAATTTGTACGATGAGCCGCTTGTCCTCTTCCAGCTGAGTGACTGAAGTAATTTGTGCATGTGAAATTGTGAGCTTGTGCACGTGGACGTGCACACGAGGGCTAATGAAGGAACACAATAAAGTTGAAAAAGGTTGAAACCTTTCGCTGTAGTTTGTCGCTCCTCGTTTGTGGAGTCCATAACTGAAATGAACGAGGCAGCCCTCCATGGCTTTTAGGTCAGAATAGGTAGTTTGATTAATCTGCACTATGCAAAATTAACACGTTGAAATTTTCAGGTTAATGTGTTAATGTTGACTGGCCTAGTAAAACATAAGACATTCATGTATAAACAGCAAAGTCCCAATTAGACTGAAGACGCAGAAGCCTTGAGCTGTTTGCTGAAATTCTGAACATCAACATTTGTTTGGCGGCGCTGAGCGGCCAGCTGTCCTACCTGATGTGGTCGTAGTCCACCCCCTCAAAGAACGGGTTGGACTTGATCTCCTCCACGCTGGCAGCACCAATCCTGTTCTCCTCCTCACTGCAGAACCTGCACACGCACACCTGATCAGCAGCTGGAACGCTTCACGGCACATTTTTTCACAAATCAAAACTCATTATTCAGTAGAGGTGATGCAAAGTGAATGAGGTCTGTTCTCCTGCCTGAGAATGAGGTCTTTAGCCTTCTCTGATATTGGCACTTCTGGGGGAAAGGTGAGCGTCTCTCTCCAGTTCATCACCTTCCTGTAGGTCTCCTGAGGCGTCTCGGAGCAGAACGGAGGGTACCCTGCAGCAGACCAGCCGTACGTCACGTAACACCCCAACGACACACTGGCACACAGCGGCAGGCGGCCCCAGCATTACCTATCAGCATCTCATACATGATGACACCAAGGCTCCACCAGTCACACAGCTTGTTGTATCCGTTCTGCATGAAGACCTCAGGAGCGATGTAATCTGGGGTTCCCACTGTGGAAAACGCCTGAAGGAGAGAGAAACAATTAAAACACTTTGGTTATCACAAGATAATGAAGCAGTTTAGACTAGAAATGGGGGATCATTACTCAGCTGTAACTGAGTACTGAGCCAGAGTTTCCCTGACATTAGCATGAAGACCACCTCTCCTTCAGAGAGCAAAAACCTGCTCTGCTTCAGCAGAAACGATAAGATGCACAGACACCATTGTGTGGTGCAACTATCACACAATACTGTCTGTTCAGTTCCTTCTTTGGGTAAATTGGCTTTGCATAGTTCCAAAGCATCCCATTCACTTCTTTAGAGGCCACTCAGAGTTAAGACTGTATGTGAACTTAGACATTCCTAAAGTTGGTATCACTTATTTGGTGCCAAAATGACTTCAAAGCCTTGGGATGCATCTGGAAGAATTACGTTTTCATTCAAGCCGACAGCAGGCCGCAGTAACGGCACACAGGTAGGGCTGAAACGATTAATCGGATTGCTCGTGACTAATCGACCATTAAAATAATCGTATTTAGTAATTGATTAATCGTTAACTGGAGCATTGTGACGCCAAAAGAGCCATTTACTGGGGGGAAATAAAGCCAGTTTAAGATTCATCTGCTGTGACATTGCATTTTAGACAAAAATATATTTTCTTGAGGAATTGAATTATTTGTTTATTTTCACCTTTTAATGCGTTTCTAATATTGCATAAAAAAAGGCTTAAGTGGTTAAACGAAAAGTCTGTCGAATGGAGGAAATCGCTGCATAATTAACCTAAAGGAAAGAAAGTAAAAATGGAGAAACTTTCTGAATTAAAAGTCTGTCGCCATAGCAACACTTACTTCCTCCATCTGTGACCTCATCGGGATCATAGATATTCTACACCTTCAGATTTTAGATGTTGGGGTTTCCCTCCATCTCTGTGTAATGGAACGACGGCGTGATTAAACCGTTCTGTGGAAATGCGCTACCTTCAGGTGCTGCTGCATCTTGATCTGGTCAGCTGCTCACAGCCACTGGCTGATCACAGGGAACAGGGGCTGATTGTTTACACATTATTCTGTGCTGTTCTTACTTGAACTCAAATATTGGTTACTTACTCACACAGACACACACCAGCTCAGCCTGGAAGTGTGAATAATAAAGTGAACTTGATACACTGTTTTGTCACCAGGTTGAATTAGTTTTGTATGATTGAGCTGAAGGAGCCTTGAGATGATGTGTTGCATCTATATAAATAAACTTTCCACGGTGCATATGAATGCTTTAAATGTTTTGTATTATTATTATTAACAGATCATTTACATAGTGAACAATCTGTTAATAATCAAGGTTTTACTTTGTAAAGCAGAGATTTGGAGCAGAAATCTCTGCTCCAAATCTCATTTGGAGCTTTGTAAAGCCTCATTTTCACCACCACATACAGTTTTCTGTGAAGCTTTAAAGACATTTGGTGGTTTGGTTAAAAGCAAAATAATATGTAAATGACGTAGTATTGCTCATGTTTGCAGGTATTTACGGATTCTTATAGACAGTCTAGACAAAATACCACTTCCTGTAACATGCAGCCAAAATGCTAATGAGGTGTAGTAAGATCTGTTCAGACCTACCAGCTGCCTCCTGTTCCTCTTCCAGGTCTCGGCTTTCCTCTTAGAGTTCATGTTCTGAAAGGCTGCACAGACAAAACATCAGTTTCTGAGGATCAACCTCACTGTTAGTTAAGGACAAAAATATTTTTGTTTTAGTTCTAAAACAAAGCAAGATTGTTTTCCTTCTCTTTGCCTTGTTTGTCTAACTGGGGAAAAAAAAAAAAAAAAAAATCAAGCTGACGATGCGGTTTTTCTCTTCCATAACCCATGAGATGATTATTAGCACTGGCTCTCCTACAGTTGCCAAAAGCTGCAGGACAAATCGTCTAACAGAAACAATCTAAAAAGTTTTCAGAATGACTGCAGAAAGCACATAAACAAGCAAAGCAGCCAAGCTGGTTACACAGACAACACTAGAAATCAATAACAATATACTGTGTGTATAAGTAAGCACCTGTATGTTGCAGAAACATTATAGGAAATAGATGTAGCCTATTTCAATGCAACATTTTATGCACTTTGCCTCTTCCGACAAGCTGAAATATAGCAATATTGTTGCAAATTTTGTAAAAAAAAAAAAAACAAATGTTAGAAAGCCTTAACATATTCACCTTTTGAAAAAGACTGATAAAGGTGACAAGTTACCACTGTTTACGAGTCTTACTGTGTTTTGTCCCTCACTACAAACTCACATTAAATGATACACCATGCACAGACACACGCAGCTGAGGATGCAATGACGACGGCAACGACGGCTGGAAGAAGTAAAGTGAAACGTTGCCTGACTTTGCTTACTGAGGTCACTGGGCAGGCTGTGGTTCAGGTTTTTGTAGAAGTCTGTGCGGTGAGCCTTCTTCAACCCGGTGCACAAGCCGAAGTCCGACAGCTTCACGTGACCCTGAACCAACACAGAGTTCTCAGTTAGTGGCCGAATTATAGGTAGGATTAGATAGGAGAGCTGCGCATTATATCAGTGTCACTGTATGCATTATGCAGCATGCGAAAGGCTGCGTTGACCATAATAATGAGTATGCCTAATATGTCTGGTGACAACTGTTACTGGATTCTGCAATTAAAAAAAAAAAAAGTTTTGAAGGTGAAGGTGTCTTTATTAAGCCAACCTTGTTTTTGAGAGAAAAATATTGAATATTGTTTGATTTTTCCCAGAAGCTGGATAGACTAATAATGGCTGGGCTCAACAGTGTGCACAATTATTAGGCAAGTGAGTATTTTGACATTTTTAGGAATACTTTCTCACTTCAAGATGGATTAACTTGAGAGAAGAACAGGTTTAAACATAGCAGACGATGTGTATCTGTGTAATGGGACGGGGTGTGGCCTAAAGAGGTCAACATCCCATATCAACATGTCTATAGTTATCAGGCAGCTTCTTCTCCTTAGACAAAATGGGCAAAAAAGAAGACTTAACCGATTCTAAAAGAAAAAAAAAAACAAAAGTTACCAAAAGTCTCTCAAAGGGATATAGTGCTACTGAAACTGCTAAGATACTGTGGTGTGGTCACAGAACCAAACATTTTGTTGCAAATTGTTAACAGGGTGACAAGAAAAGTGTTGAGAAAACAAAAAAAAGACAAAAATGAATGGGCAAGGACTCCACAAAAATCAAGTGTGAAACCACCAGGAGACTTCCTGGAGGCGTGGACTCTGTCGAGTTTTCCATTTTACCAAATCGCTAACATTTGCCTACGTTAAACGCAATGCACCAGTTTGACGCTTACTGGAAAATAACTGCACTGTAAACCACCGTCCTGCACTGAGAAGAGAGAAGGGCGGCTGTTTAGGCCAGCTACAGAATGTCATAAATATTCCTCTTGCTCTGACTTTAATGCCTCATTGTTTGGACAACATTTTCTGTTCACCGAGGAAATGCCTCCTGATCATTGAATCAGATCCCAGACGCAGGCTTCCAGGAAGCCATCATCTTCCACTTCCATCACATCTTAAAACTCCAACCTACCTGGAGTAGCTATCTGAGTGAAGTCGTCCCTCCCCTATCTGGTTCAAATCTAACAAAATTGGTGCCAAATATTTCTGCAGTATAATTTTTTGTTTGTGCCGCCATCTTTTTAAATATATTAGTAAATGTTTCCAGAGGTCATGAAAGCCCTCTCCATCTTCCTCAAGTCAGACGAAATTGATGTCAGTCAACTCGATTACAGTAAAAATTTTCATTTGTGCTGCATTTGCTTTGAAGATATCAGTGAAATTTTAAAGGTCAAAAGGTCAACCAGCTCCCCCACTTTACCCAAGTCTAACAAAATTGGTGTCAAACATTTGTGCAGCAAAGATTTTCCATTGTGCAGCCATAATTTTAAAGATATTGATAAAAATTTAAACAATGTTTATTGGAAAGTTTTGAATTGCTTGCTCACTTCAGCAGATGAAAATAAAGCAATATGTGAAAATGTGGGCTTGTCATTTAGTTGAACAATAACTCTGCACAATAATAATTGCCCAATAATCATGGACATTGTCTTTCTCCCCAGAAAGCCAAAACCTCACTTTTATTTTCTTAGACATTCGTGTGTGAGGCTTACTGACATCTGGATTAACCAACAACATTGTAGTTGGAAATTAATAAAAATAATCCTCAAAAATAAGACTTGATTAATAATTTTGCACAGTGCATGTCTGCAATGTACCCAAAGCAGAAAGACATCAACACTGTATCAATTTGTTAATTGCAACAGTCACTCATAAAATCGCATTTTGCACATTTTCCGAGTCAAAAGGTGATTAGTTACAATCATAAGGAGGTAATTCATCCTGAATAAAGCAGAGGGCGTGAAAATGACAGGTAATGTTTCAATTCTGTTTAGAAATCTTCTCATACAAGGTAGACATGTTTGGAGACGATCCCCATAGAGATATTGGTGGTTGGACTGGACTCACTCTGGCGTCCAGCAGCAAGTTGTCAGGTTTGATGTCTCTGTGGATGAAGCTCAGCTGGTGGATGGAGTCGATGGCCAGCACCGTCTCTGCAATGTAGAACTGAGTGGCTTCCTCTGACAGAGTGTCCATCTTCATCAACAGAGTCATCATGTCTCCTGCAGCAGACAGGAGGACGTGGACGTATTCAGTTACGTCTCTTCTTCCCCTCAACAAGTTGAAAAACCAAACTTTGAACTGAAAATGCAGAAGCAATTTTTTTTCTACGAAAGATTTTTTTTTTTTTTAAATAAACATTTATTTAAAAATCTACACTTCTATGCAGGATCTACCAGTCTTCAAGAGGACAAGAGTAAGGAAAGTAACTTGGAACGTTTAGCCCCATATTCTTGATGCGTTTTTTATCCCTTACTTTAGCTGATGACAGTCTTCCCGACCATTATTGTTGCCGTTATTGGTTACAGTGAGGACTCCATAGCCACGTTCGGAACTACATTTAGCACCGCTCAATACCGAGCATTACAATTGAGTCGGCATTTCCTTTTTTTGTAAGAATCTTCACAAAGTTGTACCTCCAGGGAGAAACTCCATGATGAGGTAGAGGTTCATCTTGTCCTGGAAACTGTAGAACATTTTCACCACCCACAGGCTGTCTGCTTCCACCAGAATGTCCCGCTCAGCACGGATGTGTCCCACCTGCAGGCAGCCAATGCTTCAGGTAAACGCATTTTGTGCAAAGGAGCGTACCTGTGTGGGGGTGTGCGTGTGTGTGTGTGTGTGTACCTGTTCTTTCTCCAACATGTCAGCTTTACGGAGTATCTTCATGGCGTAGACGTGACCCGTGTCTTTTTTCTGCACCAGGCGAACCTGCAGACAGAACAGCACAAATGATGATCTGAAACAATTTTGTGAAAACAAAGTTTGCCCTCTAGAACAGGCAACATGATCTCAAGAATAAGTTGCTCAGCATGTTGATGATGGATCACAGCAACTTTGCTAGTGTAACGAGAAGTGAATGTTTGACATGGGGAAACCCTGCAGACAGTACAGCGACTATAGAGCCTGAGGCCTGTCCACACCGACTCCCTACCAGGGTGCAACTGCTAAATACTGATCAGAAGGGGTGTATTCCATTCTTACTCATGTTTTTTTTGCTGGTCTTTCAACACATCTCGTTCTTCAATTTTTGTCTGTCAAAATCTACATTCACTTAAGAAGTAAAAATGTACCTCTCCAAATGCTCCTCTGCCAATCACCTTCAGGGACTCAAAGTCCTCCAGTCCCAGCCGTGTGCGTTTTAAACGCAGGAACTCTGTTTCCTTCCGGGCATGCTCAGAACGCCGGATACGTTTCTGAAAAACGAGCATTTTCAGAATGAGTTGTGTTCCAACAATTACTGGCCTGCCTGACACACAGACACTGGAATTTTTAATGATTAAAAACTTTATTTGTAATCGTCCAAACCAGCATAAATGAAATAACTCTTCAGGAATTGAAATACATAACCGCACCAACTCAAAAACATTCTTGCCACTATGATCTTAGAAAATTTAGAAGAACTTTTGTCAAAGTTATCCACTGTCTACTGTAGATGAAACTTGAATGCCTATCAGGGATTCATACTCTGATAGTAATAAGTGTATATTTACAGCTTAAAGACCAACTGTGCTTTCATCCGAGTTGCGTTGTAGAGTCTCACCTCTTCATCAGCCAGCCCCTCCTGATCCATCACCTTCTCCAGCTTCTGCTGTCTGTAAAGATCAAGTTTATTTGTATGGAACATTTCAGCAAAAAGGGAAGTGCTTTACACCATAAAAGCACAAGACTAAAGAGTCATAAAAACAAAACACAGTCATCGACTGAGAAACCAGAGACAAGCATAACTGGGAATGCAGAACAGACCAGAACCAGAAGACCTGAGAGGTCTGGAAGGTTGATACAACAACAGATCATTAATGTATTGTGGTGCAAAGACTTTGGTGATTTAAAAACTAACAATAGCATTTTAAAGTCTATTCTCTGAGCTACTGGCACCAGGAAGATAAATGTGCTCCCTCTTCCTGGTTTTAGTGAGAATGTGAACAGCAGCGCTGTGGATCAGCTGCAGCTGTTTGATTGATTTGTTTTAGAGAGATATTTGAAGACGCTGTTGCAGTAATCAATGCATCTAAAGAAACCCTAGATCTCGCTGAAACTTTAGTCCTCTAATCCTGAAAATGTTCTTCAGGTGATAGAAGGCCGACTTCGTAAACGTCTTTATGTGGCTCTCAAGGTTCACATCTGATTTCAGGTTTCAGGCCTGATCACTGGTTTCCAGCTGTAATAACCGAGTCTGTGTGCAGACGCCAGATTGTTCCTTTTCAGGCCCAAAATTAACAACTTCAGTTTTGTTTCTGTTCAGCTGGAGAACGTTATGGCACATCCACACATCTATCTGTTCTACTCATCTGTTCGGTGCTTGAATGGGTTCAGAGTCATCAGGTGGCATCGTAACGTAGGATTGCTTATCATCTGAATAGCTATGATAGCTAATCTCCTGTTATAGACTGAGCTAATGGATATTAAATAGAAGAGGTCCCAGGATCGAGCCTTGGGGTATCCCACATGTGACTTCTGTCCGTTTTGATGAGACGTTACCTAATGAAACTAAGAAATTCGTAGTTTTTTTTTTTTTTTAAGATATATGTTTATTGTTTTCAACAAATTATCAACAAAACAGCAGGACAGTTATCAGGAGACATTGACATACGAAATGTCAATCGGTCTGCTAAGACCAGTTAGTGTGGGCTGACGCTTACAACTCTGGGATCTTCTACGTCATCTTCATCTGTTGATGAATCCAAAATTGCACTTGGTCCAGAGAGTCCAGTACTCTTTGGACCACATATTACTGAAACTCTCCAGCCATTTCAGTAAAGGTCCAACAGATCCAGCAACGTGGTTCTTCCTCAGCCCTTATATGGGTGTTTATGTGGGTGTTATTGAACACTTTATGTTATTCCCAGACCTACAATTTGGGAATTGTAGACCTGATCTCAGGTCCAACTCTGATGTCACGACTTACACGAAATCTTCTTCAGGCTTAAGATCTGATATAGCACAAGTTCATTCATCTTCATTCCGGCTCTTGGGTGTAGCTCTGAACTTTGACTGAATCATCGCATCGCATTGATTCTTTCCGTTTCAGATTTGGGATCGTTCTGTAATAATTGTAATATGCTATGACAACTGGCCAAACGTCAATATTTTTTAGCTAGCAATCTTTTTATAAGGGTTGTTTTTAGCAGAGGTTAAAGCCGTTTGCTTCCAGCCTGCAGCAGCCTCCGCATGTCAGTCATGTTCAGCCCCGGTCACTGATCTGGTTTAGAAACTCATTTGAGCAAACATGTTGTATAAAGAATCTGATTGGATACCAACTGACCTGGATTATAAAAGCGGTGGACAGAGTTATGAAATCAGGAAGTAGTTCAAGTTAAGCAATGAAAAGCAGAGGATTGGGAAGCTCTGTGTCAACTCTAGGTGGTTTGGCAGCAAAACAAGCCCACAGCATCATCCCTCCACCATAAAGCATTAAAACATTTTACTTGTTGCAATGGCTGTACACAGAGTTTCTGTGTTTTTTACTTAGTGTGGAAAAAATAAAACAATAAAAATTAAATAACTAACTAATTATTATAGTACATTTTAGAGCCCCTTTCAACCCTCTTAATACAGCATCACTGATTAGTTCACGTAATATCTACATTTTGCAAAAAAAAAAAAAATTCCTTTCATGCAGAGATAAAAGCCAAAAGGGATGATGAGCATGCATCTGTGATGAAACCTGCCACAACAGGAAGCAGCCCTGCCCTTACTTCATCATGACATAACCCACATCCTGATGAAGCATGTTCCTGGTCTAAGCTTAAAAAAGCAAAACAAAAAGCAGCTCTGTGTTTTTTTTAACTTAAGATGGGTTTTAACTTGAAATTGTTTACATGTGAGGTTTTGCTGTAACACATGAGCGTCATGTGCAGAGCTGAAACGTCTGAGTCTCACCTCATCTCCCTCTCCTCATGCTGAGCAATGAGGTTACTGTAGAAGTTCTCCAGGGTCACTTTGGCCATGGTGACCCGTTCCTTGGTGTGGTTACTCATCGAAGCACACGAGCTCTGGCCAGTCATCGCCATACTTCGTCTGGGAACATACAAACGTTCAAGTGAGGAGAACAATGGAGACCAGCTGTCTTCACAACCAGAGCTTTCACTTTAAAATTA
Source organism: Girardinus metallicus (assembly GCA_903067095.1). Taxonomy (NCBI): domain Eukaryota; kingdom Metazoa; phylum Chordata; class Actinopteri; order Cyprinodontiformes; family Poeciliidae; genus Girardinus; species Girardinus metallicus. Next base: position 10,302 of record CAEGAE010003537.1, read on the forward strand.
TACAAGCTAACAAGATTTTTTTTATTTTTTTTTAACTGTACAATGAAATAAATTAGTTGGTACGTACAGGAGATATATTTAGTATACTGAGTTTATTTGAATCCTATTTAAGTCCTAAGAATATCAGGACAAAAGACACGCAACCAGGGATGCACTTACTGATACCCTAAGTGCAATTTAGAATATTTGGTTAACCTAAAAATCATGTTTGGACTGTGGAAGGAAGGCAGAGAACCCAGAATGCACAGGGAGAACATGCAAACTCCATGAAGACACCCCAGGCTGGGACTCGAACCCAGCATATTCATGCTGCACGGCCACCGTGGTCCCAAGACTGCACTGCCCTAATGAACACTGTGTTAACACCACACATTTCTAACTTTTCTTGATTCCATATTTTAGGATATAACCACAAGTGTTTCAGAAAAAAAAAATGTGAAAAAAGTAGTAACTTTGGTAGGACGCAGTGGCTCTGAGACACCTTGAACTACTCCGCTTTTAATGCCATAACAAAGGAAGACAATAGAGGTCAGTAGGTTTCTTTCTTTGGATAAATGAAAAAGTAGCATAACGCCAAATCTGCAGAGGAGAAGTATTTAACAACAAATTGTTGGAAAATGTTGAAAGGTTCCAGTCAGGGACAGCTAACCCAATTGGCTTCAGATAAGCTGAAAGAAATCCACCTGTAGGATCTGCTATGAGCTTTCAGTCCTATTAAATGTTTTTGAACAATTTTGGGAAGAATTTTAAGCAGATGCTGTAAAGGAAGCTAAGGTCCCAAACAGACCAACAAAGGTACAGATAACTCTGCATTAAATCTGACATTTTGACAAATGTTAAAAAAAGGGGAAAGGAAAAGGATGGTTACAGTGTCAGAGATGAAACAATAATGTTACACAAAAATGAGGAAATCTTTTTGTGCAACACCTGCTGCTAGCTCCATCCCAGAGAGATAAGACGGTTTCACATGCAAACATAGAAACAAAGTGGTAAAATACAGAAAATCAATACACCAAATCTTTTTAAATTAGTGGGTTCTTAAGCACTTACAGAAATTAAAACTATTAAAAATACCCAGCTTCCTTAACAGGAAATACAAGCTTATTTTTTTTTTTTACTTTATTGGAAGCTTCCCGGCTTCTTAAAAGAAAACTAAAACCAAGCCAAGTCCCAGCTCGATGATAAACTAGAGGAGGAAGCTGGGCTGCTTTATGGAAACAATAAAACTGAGCCAGCCACTCTTAACAACACGGAGCTAGTTTCGGTAGCAACGGACCAAAAACATTTCTCCACTAAGTTCATAAACGTGAATTAGGTAGCAGTTCAAATCACCATTTGATGCCCTTTAGCACCCTTAATGATATTCAGAGACAATAAAAGTATATTTTCACCAACTTCCAGGTTCAGAAACCACTGTCTTTACCTGCTAACATCAGTTTAGCTAGCTAGTTAGCTTCTAAAGTTCCTGGCTTTAAAGTTCACAGCAGGCGTAATGATGATTCCGGAAAGGCAATTCAAAATAAAACCGACATACAAAGACTTCAACCTGCTTTCCCAATTTAGACCTTTATTTTGACAGCCTCCAAGGGAAGCTCTGCATTTATTTCGGTTAACTGCAAAAGTTAAAGTTCTCTGAGCAAACAGCTAAGTGAAAGTTAGCTGATAAACGCTAGCTACCCAGTAGCACACCTTGGAAAACAGACAACTTTTATTGTATTCGACAGTGAACTACTTTAAAAGTTCATCACGCTAACACAGAGCGCCTTCCCCTCGTTTCTCCATGGTCAGGTCTTTGTTCGCTTACCTTGGTCGAAGGTGCGGTATCTGCTCTTTCTCTCTTGTTCTACTGATCATGAGGGCGGCGATCGCCCGGTCTTTGAACTCAGTAAGACTCCTAGCGGCTCCAAGCCGCTCATTCATACGATTAAAGACCTGTCAACACTGACTCGTCAGCCCTGTTTCCTGTTGGGGCAATCGAAACGAATGTAGGTTATGGAACAGGACACCGATGCCGTTGTACTCAACAGTCTTCCTAGATAAAATAATTTTTTACAATATCCAAATATGCTCAGGAATGGCAGCACTTACATGTGAGCACATTTTTTGTGAGGCAAAGATGTCTGGAAAATAGTCAACTATATATTTTGGAAAAAAAAAAAAAAACATCTCGAAATTCTAAAAATTAAAAAAAAAAAAGTAGAAGGATGAACTGCAAACAATTGGAGCAAAGTTATTTTTCCTGATGAATCCTCCTTAGACATCACAAAATAACTTCTACACTAGAGAGAAGGTGAGTATGGAAGCCCGTTTCCGCCACTCTGTTAAAAAAATTATCTCATTATGAGATAGTATCTCAAAATAATGAGACAGTATATCAAAATAATGAGATAGTATATCAAAACATAATGAGATAGTATATCAAAAATAATGAGATACTATCTCAAAATAATGAGCTAATTATTATTATAATTTTTAACAGAGTTGCAGAAACGGGCTTCCATAGGTATAAATCTGAGTTAAATTATGCAATCCATATTGTCGTTTTAAAAATTACATTAAATTTGGGAGGTAAAATTGTACATTCACATAATATTTCAACTGCAAAATGTAAATCTCTACTTTAACTATTTTATCGGGAAGTAGTTCGCCTAATAGCTATGTGGGGCTTATAATGTAATGTTTAATTGTCTCATAATCTGTGTAAGGAAATGCATTCATAATAAAAATGATAATTATTCAATACATGTTTTTTCTTTCTCTATCATTTTTCCACCACTAAAAGAGGCAGAAGGATTAATGGAAGATGCATTACTGTAAGTGTGGATACATCGCCTGAATTTCAAGTCTTACTTTGTTGCACAGAAAATCCCAGTTTAAGATAAACAAAAATCAAGATTAAGTAGAATAAATTTTATAAAGTAAATGCCTGTCAGAAGAAGCGCTGTGTTGCTCCAATTAAGTTTACAATTAGTCTTCCTAAAACAGGCCAAATGATTTGAGAGTGGGAGGTAAGATTAATGTTTTAGCAACAGAGTTAACATGCATTATCTGAGTTCATAGCTAAGTTTAATCTCATGATTTACATCAGTAGTTGTCAGAATATAATATACCGGCTAGGGAAATAAACCTTTGAAATAGCTGTTAATATCACTGATGCTGACTTTGTTCACACACACACCCACACACACCAACACACCCCCCCCCCTACACACACACACACACACGCACACACACCGACTTTGTTGTGAAGGCCTCAAAAGTCTCTAAACAACCAAGAAGAAACCGTAAACTAAAAGATTGGAAGTCAAAACTTTTACAGCGCACCACTAGAGGGCGCATGTGTACCAGGAACGATAAAAAAAAAACCTTATTGATCTCCAGCAGTCATTAGGCAACAACCAAAAATACAACACACACACAGACACCAAAGGGCCATTGCAGTTCGTTTCAATTCAAAAATACATCATTGATCCCAAAGGGAAATTAAATGTTGTTGCAGTTCATATCAATCTAATGTTTTTCGAAAAGCTATTGTAGATGGTGATGGTTGGATTGATCTCCTGTAGCAGTCCGTTTACAGTAAATTTGAAGAAGCCTCTGACTGAAGACAGTGTTTTTGTTTTTTGTTACGTAAAGAGGATGTTCCGGGTTGTCCGCAGTTTTCTTGATTTTATATGAAAAAAAAAAATTGGAGGGACCAATTAAGCTAGCAGTCATGTTTTTGGACTGTGGAAGGAAATCGTAGTACCTTCACATGCAAAGGGAGAACATGCAAACTCCATACAGAAAGACTCCAGGACAGGACTGCTAAAGACGCAACAGTCCTGCCAAAATGCTTCACGGTGAAGTCCATGACACAATATGTAGCTATATGCTTACATAAACTGTAAATTAGATTCATAAAATTTTACTACCTTGAATAATAATTAAAAAATCCAACTTACTAGTTTTATTGAAAGGCAACCTTCTCCTTTTGCTATTTTTTATTGAGTTAAAGGGTCCAGGTGATACAGCTAGTTTACCGTTTGAGAGGCTCTGAAGGAATTAAACCTGTTTCCACTCAAACCGAACCTACAACAGCTTACTGCAGTTCATGTGGAGATGTTTGTGGAACTAAGTGACCAAAAGCAGCTTACATTTCACTTTATTAACAGTTTTGTATCAGACAAAATTCTGCAATGTGTCAATTCATAGACATCAAAAAAGTCAGTTGTTAGATGAAATTCGAGACGCTGCTCAGTTGTGAAGAGGCAGAAAACATGAGCTGCTTTCTTAAACTGAACTCCTCAAGCCTTAAAATCACAGCAGGAAGATCCATGGACTTAAACTAATCTTTATTGGAAATGATTTTCCTGTTCCTCAGCACCGCCATGGAGGCCACAGGCTGAGAACACCTCTCCCATACACCAGTGTTTGACACTGTGAGTAGCAGCAACACAGTCATACAGTAATTCACACTTTGGAACATAATTATTTAAAAGCAAACTTAAAAATAATTACAAAAAAGAAACACAGTGCAATATTCACATCTTTTCCTATGAAGGTCTTGAAATATTTATATATCTATACATATTTATATCTACACCCAGAGTCCCAGAGTGTCGACTAGTGTTTCTTCGTTTTCTCGTTTTTCTTCGTCTGATATTCAGCGATCTTTCTGTGAAATATTCCTGCAAGAGCAAACGACAAAGTTTCAGTTAGTGCGGAGCAGAAATTACTTAAATGTATGATATTTAAAGCAAACCATTGTTTCTGAAGTGAAAGATCACCCTTTTCTGTTAGCGCTGTCTGACAGCAATTAACTAGAACGCCACCAAAATGCGATACAAGCTGAATTATCAGCTATTATCAGAGCAAATTTTAACCCTTTCATGCATGAATTATGATCTTTGTGTCAGGATTTTTTTCCAATTTTTATTTTATTTTCTTAAGGATAAAACAAGATAGGGAAAAAAATTTTGTAAAAATATTTTTTTAGGTGATCAATTGTAATTTTGTCCAAATACAAAGTTGTTATTTGAAAAAATCCATCAGTAGCATTGTTCTTTAGGGGGTGTCTGATGTCACAATATTTTTTTACCTGCAAGAGTCGTCTACAGTGGAAGGAGGGGCAGGGTTGGTTGCTTTTTGTCTGTTGGCCATATTGGATTTAACAAAAATGATTTCTTGCATTTGCAGCTGTTGGCCAGTAGTTTATAGTGTATTTTATGATGCTTTAGTGTCCACTTCAGTAGTCTGTGTGCATTTATAACATAAAAATCCACAAGAAGCATAAGAAAATGGCTTTTAGATAGCTGTCCACTGTGGTGACCACTATGCATGAAAGGGTTAATATCAGTGTGGTTTTAAGAGCTACTAATCTATGACAGTGTAGAAATCTATAAGAGAACGGAAAAAGGAGAGGGTCAAAACTCCTCTGCAAGATACTAATAGTGATACAGAAAACACTGCTGGATCAAGAGATGGACTGTTTTATTTTTTACAAATTCCTCCTTTGTTTTGCTCATCCACAGAGTGAGAAAAGGAGGCAGGGGAAGAAAATGGGTTAGAGAGCTTAATGTGTGACTGTCATCCATTAAGATGGACCTGTGATGACGTAAGGCGGCCTGGATGCTCAGCTCTCACCTTGCTGCCGTCCTGACGGCTGCTGCTGTTCCAGCTCCTGAACGTACAGGTCAAACATCTGCGTCTGGATGAACTTCTTGACAAAGTGTCGAGTCGTCTTGGACTCGATGGCCTTGTAGAAGCGTCTTTTCTCAAACACACCAGGACCTTCTTTTGTGTACTTGACGTAGGCGCTGTAATGGCCGACTGTTCTGACAAAGAAATGGAGGAAGGCTTCAGACACCACCCGGTTCACCTCCTCCACCTTCTTCGCCTCCTCTACATCTGAAAGACAAGAAGAGAAAAGGGATGTAGAAATCTCCCACGGTGACGCTCCTGTTTGACTTGAGTCTACTCACTGGAAACCTTTCTCCTCTGACTCAAAGCGTCCAGTATTTCTGCCTGAAGCTTCGGGGGAAGAATCGAATCCTCATCACCAATCTGCACAGGAAGATTTCGCTAAATGCAGGAACTTAACAGTTTTCATCAATTACAAATTAAGCTAAAGCAAAAATGCTGCAGATATTGTAGCACTTACAGTCACCAGAAAAGTCTTCTCCTTATTCTTCGATAGGTCAACCAGCAGTAGCTGTCACAACAAGAAAGGTAAAGCTTTGAAACAGCGTAGCTTTTCAAAATTCCTTTTCAAAAGCTTTCAGAAACACAAAACCCTAATAAACTTTTTGGTTGCTTAATTATTTATTTCTTCTTATGTATTTTATATTTTAAGTTACAAATGGGAAAATGCCACTCCCACTGAGACCTCTGTTGGTTATTTGACCCACCACCATGGCTCCTCTAAAGAAGGTGTGTCTGGAGAGACTAACCGGTTTAAATCATTTAAATATTGTACTTTAATGTGCATTATATATTACCTTTCTTTTCTTCACGTTAACTTATAAAAACATGCTAAAGGTGCGACAAATTTTGAGAATAATCATCGTGTTACAAGAATAAAGTTGTAACATGCGAATAAAGTTGAAAGACAATAAACTCAAAATAATATAAAAATAATGTCGCAATAACATGAAAATGAAGTCCATCTGTGTGTATATATATATATATATATATATATA
>CAEGAE010003542.1:0-16869 GCA_903067095.1 Girardinus metallicus
CTTCTCCTCGTTTGGTTCTGGTTCTGGGGATGCAGAGCAGAACCAGAACCAGAAGACCTGAGGGGTCTAGAAGGTTGGTAGAACAACAGTTATTTGCTAGTTATCCAACATGTTTATCCCTATTAGGGTTGTGAGAGCTGCATCAAGAACCACTGAATGAAACAATATGAAAACCTTTGAAGAAGACTCTGATCCCAACTTTCTCCTTCACAAAATGTTTCATTTGTGTCATTTTAGCAGTTATAGGATTTCTAATTTGTTTTTGACAATGAGCCATTTCTTGCGCAAGGCTTGCTTGTTTATTTTGTTTGTGTTTATGTTCATATATGGGCATTTGAACTCGCCAGAGTTCACTTCAACCTAACTTAAATGTAGGTTTGAAGGCGGACCAGAGTTCTCTTCTTGTGTCCATATCAGACTTAGTTTACACATTTACACAACCCCCAAAAAACGGACATTCTAGGAAAACAAACTGGAGTTTGATTAAAGCTGGTGTGAATGTACCCTTTAATTTTTGTTTTTAAATCTTATTTCAAACATTATACTAACTGTAGTGTGCTATAGTATTCACTAAGCTAGTTGAGCTGGTTTTAAACTAGTTTGTGCTGTAGGTTGCAACATCTCATGGACCAGTCTGCAAGGTGCGGCTGCTAATGTGTGTTTTTCAGATGATTTGTTTGCTGCGCAGCTTAAATATACCAGTATCAGTTCATATATATGTGTAGTCAGTTGGGGGCTGGGGGTTCTTCGCTCTCTGGTCGACTTGTCTGCAGCCTGTCATGTTGCCGTGGCTCCCCGCTGCGTGACAGCAGCCTCAATCGCCTGATTCCAGCCTTTCAGCAGCTCAGTGGTCTATTGTTGGAGCATTCATTTAGTTTTCTGCAGTGCCAGCATTGGATGTTTTCCCAGAATTCCTTTATTCCCTCTCGTTTACCACACTGTAATGTTCCAGGACGTGCGTTGAGAAGAGCAAATGATAAAGGGGTGGAGTTCTGCGACTGCTACAACCGTGGGATAACAGCCATCTATTCTCTTTGGAGACTCATGGATGATGGCAACAACTGGCAGCCATTTGTTTTCCACCAGGAGTGGCCTCTTAGAAACATTGAGCAGATTAGCTTTGTAGTGCACATCGGTGACAATAAATTACACTCTATTCATTCCCTTGGAAGTTTTTATTTTATTTCATTTTGTTACAGCTATAAACTTTGGCACATTTTATCTGGATTTTATGTAATGGAGCAACACAAAGCAATGCATAACTGAGATGGAAGGAGAATGATAGTTTTCCAGATTTTTGTGGCTTGTGCATTTAGATTCTTCCCTCTTTTATTCTAATATCCCTAAAGAAGTCCAGTGTAAATCAGCTGCACACAAGTGTGTCATAGAATCTCAGTACAAATGCAGCAGTTCCGTTTCTGGCCTCAGAGGCTCTTTGGAGAATAAGCAGCATTATGAAGACTAAGGAAGCCAGCAACAGGCCAGGGAGAAACCTGTGGAGAAGTGTAAGCCAGGGTTAGGTTCAACAACAACAAACCTCCCAGACCTTTGTCAGAGGGGAGGGGAAAGATAGGCCAAGGAAGATTAAGAAATTTCATTGGATAAGCCACTGTCTTGCAAGAAAATCAACCAATGGGCCATCAAGGTAGATGAAAATTATTTGTATTTATGGCAGCCCTGTACACCTGCTGGACAGACCATGGAGATCCAGCTAAATGGGCAGGCTGGACAAGGAGAAAATTAATCAAAGAAGCAGCCAAGAGAACCAGGACTAGAAGTACACTAGAGTGGTTTAGATCAAGGCATGTGTATACCGTACATAGGGCTAATCAAAGTCCAGACATACATTAAACTGGGCATTTGTAGCAGGTCTAGAATATTGAAGTTCACAGACCCTCACCCTCCAGAGTGAGCCAACATGTTTTAATGCTCCTGTAATTTGGTGGTAGGAGTTTGTCCCCCAATGGATGGGTTGCGGGTTCGATCCTGTTCCAGTCACTTCTGTTGTTGTGTCCACATGGATCACAGTGGTCAGAGGGCCCTGTGGTGTCGATGTGTAGCAGCCATGCCTCTGTCAGACTGCACCAGGGGAGGGCAGCTGTGTCCAGTAGCTTGCCACAGTCAGTGTGTGAATGGGTGAATGACTGAATGTAGTTTGAAGCGCTTTGGGACCCTGTGGACTTGTTACACGTACAGGTCATTTACCATTTTACCATAAAACTTATGATTCTAACTTGGTAAAAGGTTTAACAATGAAGGAGGTGTGAATGGTTTTTAGCTGAACTCATACTTTATTAACCAGGTAAACTACTAGAGTCAAAAGGTGTACCCTCCTGACACATTTGCGCCGCTTTAAATGGACCAGAGGTCATTTCCCCCGTTGGTTCGTACATTGTGCAGATGTGAATAGACTCAAGCAAACCCTGGAGCAGAGCAGACCAAACATCCAGACCCGCAGCCACTATTTGAGGTGGTCTCTATCAGCTTCTAAATGAAGTCTGGTACAGTTACCTTGGGTGTGAATACAGATTGGCTTCGATGTGAACCAACTACAGGAAAGATGTCTTTTTGGACTTTACGAGCCACTGTTGCAGGGCGCAATGTAAAAATGAGCCGTTTGTTGCTAATACTACTGCTGTATGTACTGATTGGACTGAAATCGAATAACAGCACAAATATGCACAACAAAAACGCAGCAAGCATGATATACAAAGTTTGCTCTTTCTAGGATGTGCTCTGTCCTGCCATCGTCTGTTCACTAGGAACAAGGATGATTACCCACTTGATTTGTTTGCAAATTATAGTCAGCTTGCAAAAAGGCACAGTGAAGGCAAATAAAAAAAGTCTAGTTTTGGCACAGACCAAACAGGCAGACTAAAGGTCTTTCCTGGTATGAATGCCTCTTTAATTTCTAGTAAAAGTTGTGGCTGCAAATTCTAATGCAATTGTTTTAAAGGACCAGACAATGAACCTTCTACTAGTTATTGGACGGTCACAGTGAACTGGGAGGATATTAAACCCATGTGCAGATGGAGTTCTGCTTCATCCAGATCACCTGTGACGGGGGTCTGACTCAGTTGCTTTGTTCAGTTTGCCATCTAACCAGATGTTTTCTTGTTGTCTTGTACTGCAGCTGGTGGAGACATCTCTGAAGGGGGAGATCACCTTTGACCCGTGCTGTGCCTACTACCTGTGGTTCGTCATGGACTTCTGCGATGGAGGGGACATGAACGCCTACCTGCTGTCCCGTAAGCCCAGCCGCAAGACCAACACCAGCTTTATGCTGCAGCTGGGCAGCGCTTTGGCCTTCCTGCACCGCAACCAGATCATACACCGCGACCTCAAACCAGACAACATCCTCATCTCGCAGGCGTGCACACCCACCGGCTCCTCTGAGCCCACCCTCAAAGTGGCAGACTTCGGCCTCAGCAAAGTCTGCTCCGCCTCAGGGCTTAACCCTGAGGAGCCGGCCAGCGTTAACAAATGCTTCCTGTCCACAGCGTGCGGGACGGACTTCTACATGGCCCCGGAGGTCTGGGAAGGCCACTACACAGCCAAGGCTGACATCTTTGCTCTAGGAGTGATCTTCTGGGCCATGGTAGAACGCATCACGTTTGTGGACGTGGAGACCCAGAAGGAGCTGCTGGGGAGCTATGTGCAGCAGGGCTCGGAGATCGTACCGCTGGGCGAAGCCCTGCTGGAGAACCCAAAGATGGAGCTGCTGATCCCGGCCAGGAAGAAAAGCATGAACAGCCACATGAAGCAGCTGATCCGGGAGATGCTGTCAGCCAATCCCCAGGAGCGGCCCGACGCCTTTGAACTGGAGCTCAGACTGGTCCGGATCGCCTGCAGAGAGCTAGACTGGGACACGTGATAAACGTGTGTGTGGCGTTATGAACTCCTCCCATCAAGCACATCTCTTCATTCACTCTTAACCCATCCTTCTTTCCATGAAAATAAATGACTATAATGAGGGAGTGATGAGAATACACATGGATTGCAGCTGGTTCAGACCTTCAGTCTGTGTCCAAGTGCATCCAGTCTTCTACTAGCTGTGTCTTTATATTGAAAGAGAGAGGTGCAACACCCACAGCTGCTGCTGCTCCAGAACGCAGCGTCGTCTCAGGCCATCCAGAACACCACAGCCACTGCTTCCTCTCACACACCACTAGAACACAATCACCCAGAAAGTCAGAAGAGAACGGCCAAGACTTCACAACTTGTCTGCAAATACCACCATGACCCTGGTGCTGATTACTACAAATGCAATATGAGACGGTGTCCTGTGATTTTTACTGTGTACATCCAGCCAAAGGGCCCACCTCAGTGTTTGGGTCGTGTTCTGAAGCCACCTCTGTAGGTTCTGCTTAAACTTGTTTCATTCAAATCATCGAGATTTGAGTCGGTTTTGATGTCAGATTCAGTTCTGCTTCGAAAACTCAGGTAATAACATTCATCATGGTGGTATTTGTGGATAGATATCCGGTGTTGATATTGGTGTTTTTGCGGGCTCTTAGAAGCAGGGGGAAAACCAAATGTTGGTGCTTGAACATGACTTGTTTTTCCTCTGTTAGCTGCTTGGTTTGCTTGAGTGGGTGGAGATCATTTTTATCAGCTGACATCCAGCTACAAAGAGCTCAACTTTGGTATGCTTCTTTCTTTGCTTCTGAACTGCAAACTTGAAGATAAGTTGACTGGCTCCAGATGCACCCATAACCAGTTGACCAGAATGTATAAAGCTCCAGAACAGTCAGTTTTCTTTCTACCCAGCCTTAAACACATCACTCAGCCTGTCGGATTAGACCAGATCATTCAGGTTTATTGCTCTCATGGAGCCTTAACGTTGTGCTCACCAAAGCTTGTGTTTTTAATGGTTTTTCAGAACACACGAGTAAAACTGTTTGGCTTTCCATATACCTACCTTTCACTGGTTCCTTATGCCTTGTTTCCACTGAGTGGTATGGCACAGGTCGATGTATGCTATTTTGTCCATTTCCATTGTAAAAGCAGCCAATACAGCTGACGCATACAGTTGTAGGTAATGTCAGGGTGGAGCTACTGGTTCACACAACCTTTGATTGGAGGACAGAAAACGTCACCTCTTGGTGACGAGCACTAAACACACTTGCGTGACGTTTGTTGTCACAGTAGTATAAGGCTACGTTTGGGTATAACCCCGTCTGCCCACTGAGTCCAATTACTGGTTGAAACTCCTAAATACAGCAGACCATAAAATACTGAACCATGCCATAGTGCCCTGTAGAAAGGAAAAGATCACAGGGTACCGCAAACCTTTTCATTCTGATGGTTAAGAACAAGCTCAAGGTCATTGAGTCCCTACAAATCATCTTTGCCAGACTTTTGGGTTTGCTTTGGTGTAGAGGGCTTTAGAAATGCCCTCTGCACCAGAAATGCCCTCTGCATCTAAACCTTCACCTTCAGAAGGTGAAGGGTTAGGCAATACTAACCTTCTGATTCTCAGGAACGTTTAGTATGAAAAGATTTTCTGACAACTTCATAAGAGTTCAGAATGTTTTTGTAGTTCAACCTTATTTTGGCGCGTTCTAATTTTGGATAAGTGTTATAATATGTATAAGTGCTATATGAATATAGCATTCCTGTGAGTTTAAATTTGGAACTTTAATCTTATTTGATCTATTGATGTAAAAAAACACTTTTAAGGTCCTCACCATCAAGTCATTACATCAGGCATGAATGGAAAGAACCTTGACATGTTGGTCATCCAGGTTACCTGGTATGTAATCAAACAAGGCAAATTGCTTTACTGCACAGCCTACCTACTAATACGTTGGCTATCCAATCATGAAAAAGTTTAGTCTCTTTGCTCATAAGCTACTTGGTTCTGAGGATAAATCTACCCCTTCCTGCCTTTATTTGAAATGAAAGGGCTAGTGTTGCACCAACCAAAGATTTGACTTATTTCAACTCCCATGTCTCTAAGAATTAAAATTTTCAAAACCCTTCCTGCTGTGATTAGTCAATTATTAGAAACGGAGACCAAATGATTTGGATTTAAATGAGCAATTAGCATGGTTAGCATTAGCAAGTGTAAGCAGTCCTTGTAGACTAAGTAGTCTGACTTTCCTCAGATTTCCAAAAGCCCAACTAGAGCTGTTGTAAAAGAATATTTTAGTAATCGAGTAGTCCATCGATTTCTTTTTTTTTTTTTTTTGATTGAGTTATCGGATCTCTCTCCCCCTGTCGTACTCCAAGCATCGTGGCAGTCAATTTAAAAATGCTTATTTGTCCCCCCTAAAAAAACGACAAAAACCCAGAGACTTTGACTTTATGCTGCTAGCACGTAGCAACAACTCATAGGCGGAAGTGAACGCACTGCCCAACACAAATATTGATCCGGCCGGAACACGGTGTGCTAAATAATGGAACAATTTTAGGAAGCTTCGAGTCAGATAAATTTTCCTCAAGGAATTTTAATAATCAAGGTACTCAAATTGTTACAGCCTTAAGCCCAACATTCCCAAATGCATCTTCTGCCACACCAGAACAAAGCTAAAGGCTCCAGAGGGTAAAATGGCTACTTTCCATCTTCCTACTACCTACTGACCTCTTGCCATCCCCAAGCGTCTTCTGTGTCAGTTTGTTACCTCACCAGTTTGATGAATCTCCCCCGAGGTCAATGTGAGCAACAGAACTGAACACGTTGGACGAGTTAAAAAGATACAAACAGATCTACTGCTTCTGACCAGATTTTAAAACACCGACCCAGAAGATGGCTGACTTTGAGTCATCTTGTGGTATCAACTAACATAATCCCCACTGCCTAGGTTTCTGATGGTGAGTTCAATGATCAGGACAAAAAATTGTGAGAAACGGTCACCAGCCAGTTTCTTGGTGCATCTCTAGAAGAGAGTTTCCTCTCCTGGTGAAGAGGTTTAAACTGCTGGTTCTTGTAGCCTCAGGTTGAAAAGTCCAAGTTGCTTTGCTGAGCACAATGTTGGAGCCTGTAAGCTGCAGTAGATCTGAATGATCCATGAAGGTTAAAAAAACAAAGTGACTCTCCAACTCCAGTGTTTCTTCAGAAGCTGCTTGATAATGTGAAGTAGAAGCTGCCTGTACTGTAGCGGCAGCGACATGAATAGTCCTGTCTGAGCCCATTCCAGACTGAATGTGTTCAGCGTGCCGGAACGCAGTGAAAGCACTTTTATTTAGCTGTCTGTATTTGTCCCTGCTGCATGATGTGGAGGACTGTGAGGCAGGATCGGCTGATGACAGCGTTTGTATTGCTGCAGCAGCCCTAACCATGAGGGGGGGGGGGGGGGGTCCTCCATGAGCCAGAGGAACTCTCCTTCCACAAAGCTGCTGTTTGGCTCGATCTCGTCTCCCCGTCACCACGCAGCATCTCCTTTGGCTCTGAATTTTACAGTAATCCATTTGGTCATGCTCCTCAGCAGTTAATCCAAAGTCTGTTAGGTTGTTGCACAACTTGGCAGTGGATCATGCTGGAGACCCTTTTTTTTTGTTTGTTTGTTTTGTTAAATGTAATACTTCAACATATTTCTACAGGAAGCCAGAAAGGTCAGCCAGTGTTAGCGGTTCCTTTGCTGTGGTAGAAAAATGAATTTCCTTCCATTCATCTCCAAGTTGGCCTTTTATTCCTTCTCCCCTCATTCAGCTACACGTCTCCATGCAGGACATCTGGTGCTTCGGACAATGAAAAGTTTACTGCGGCTTTCAGTACAAGCAGCAAAGATTGAAGTAAAGTAGGCCACCCATCATCCTCAGCTCAACACGGAGCAAAGGATGATGGGTAGAGATTTTTCTGCTGCTACCCTTCTGGAGAAAATGTCGTGGAAGAAGACGTGGCTTCCTGTCAGGTCTGGGTTATTAGACGCCCCTTTCCTTCTGACTTGCTGTATTTAGTTGTTTTGCACATGTGTAAATACTGTAAAGGATCAACGGGACTGATGAGGCTGTATATATGAGGTGATGTGCTCTGTTTTTAGAGCCTGATTGTCTGTGTAAATTGTTACAATGGCTTCAGTTGGGATGTGAGGATGGTGAAAAGTGTGTTTGCCATTGGCCGGTTTGTGGTCTTGTGGAAAAAAACAAATGTACAACATGGCTGATGTCTCCTGTCCTCTGTGTGATTGGGGCATTCTGGAAATAAAAATGGAAGTTTTTTTTATTATTTATTTTTAAACCATCATTCAATGCTCCTAATCCAGAGTGCGCTGACCCGGGATCACTGGCTCTGCCCCTCTGCCCCCACCCCCCCAACCCCCCACCTTCCTGCTGGACATTGTAGTCACCAAATGGTGTTCAGATTCACAGTTTAAGTTTGAATCAAATAAACCTGTTACTGTGGACCCTTTACAAATGTGTGTGACTGTCTGCAGCCATGAACACACTGTTGTTCAGTACTGGCCTCTGAATTCATGAAGAGCTAAAGAACAGAGGTGCAACACTTTCGGTTTTCTGGCCAATTACTGATTTGAAAAAAGTCTGACCAATCCGTTTTGATTTTGACCAATACTGATTTCTTGTCTTTTTTTTCTTTTTTGTCTGATGTTGCTGAATATAGCAAGAAAGTCGCTGAGTTGGCAACAGTGGGGTGTTTATCGTTAAACTAAATATGCAGACATGACATGAAATAGGACAGTGGATGACTTTTAGACCTTTGCCGAGATAAATAAGATCAGCTTCACATCTAAGCATCAGCCAATCAAGACCTTCGAAAATATCATTATTGCTCACATAGCTTTGTTTCACCAACTTAAAGCAAGGAGCTGTACCAGAACACAAGTTACTCCTTTTTTTTATGCTATAAGATTCCAGAGCAGGTGAGCCCAGCTTAATATATAGTTAGATTGTTTGTTGTTTTATTGTAACTACAGGAGCCTTCCAGTTGTGATTTCTGTTTTTTTGGAATCAGATGAGTATACAGAGAGCAGTATACACAGCTCTGCAGTTAAACAGAGTCCCCACATTACCTCTGAACTGAAGTTGGTGTCTTATTTAGTGATACGTTTATTATTTCTGTTTGATCCCAGTTGATATTTAACTGGAAGATTTCCAACATTTTCCAGTCCAGCAGATTCCCAGTCAGAAATGGACCAGGTCTGTTGGTGTGTGATGCATTCAGCTGATACGCCTCAGTAGGAATTAGATTCCAAAAGAAAATAAGGAAATAATACAGTTGGAACCAGAAGGTTACACACACACATTAAATAAAAAGACATTGAACTTTTTTCTCACTGTTTTAAGTTAAATAAACTTTCTCTTGTTTTTAGTCAGATTTAACTACATCTAAATGCTACAATAAAAAAGGAAGAGTTCAACGATTTATTTATTAATCTCATTTAAAAAACAAGGTTTATGGTTTCAACAATTAAGTAGTGTCATTATTTAGTTTTATGTATAGTGCGTGTACTTATGTACCACTGTGTACCAAGCTACTAATACATTTTCCCAAGATGGATAAATAAGGGATTATTCTATTAAAGAGCGTTTTTTATACTGGCATCACTTCATTTTTTACTGTTGCTCTCAAACGGCAGAGTTTGGGTTGTTAACATTAGCACTGCTAGCATAGGGCATTTCAGAACGTTCTGGTTCTCTGCCTCACGGGTCCAAAATACTTCAACGACACTTTTCCCTTGGTGTCGTCGACTAGAGACTTTTCCCTTGAAGTATTCCCATGTTAGCAGTTTTAAACTTTCAAGCAGCAGCTAGCCGTTTTAGTCATTGGCGTTGTTTGTAGCGAACCCAGCAAGGGACAATGTTAAAAACCAGAAGCTTAACACTAAAACAGCCAGGTCTGGAAATGACAAAAATCTGCTGTTAAAAAATGTTTGTGTGTGATTTTTCCAAATGCTCCTAAATGCATCATTCCTCCTACTCCAGCTCTGTTTTGGGGAATGAGCCAGAATCCCAGCAAACCACTGAAGAATGCCTTAAATGTTTGATCCAGCTGAATGTCTGTCAGTTAATTTCTTTAATAATTTCTTTGACCTGGAGTGTTTCCCTTTGCTGCCAGTCATTTTCCTACCTATAGTTTAAAAAATCATTATTACGTCCTCCTCAAATAGATAAAGCCAGTCATCTGTTATCACAATACAATAGTTATATTAAAAGCCCATTAAATTTGATGCGCTTTTGTTATTTTAATCAGACCTTAAGGTGAAGTTGCTGCATCCTACCACCAGGAGGCGAAAAAGTCCCGTTTTTGTTTTTCTACAACTCTGCTGCCTGGATGCTGACAGGTTGGATTTCTAAAAAGGCCGAGGGAGAAATTTTAGGTTGGACGCTTCCCCAAACATTAGGAACACATTTAAATTACACGAGAGCAAAAAGCACAGCGATTTAAGGAAACTTCCCATTAAAATATCAAAACTCAGCTCTGCGTTTGGTCGACTTAGTAAGAATTTCAGCAACTTCAGCGCTGATAACCCTCAACTGTAGAAGCTGATATTTGACTGTATTGAATCACAGTCACAAAAGGGAAGAAATCAATTCAACACGTGTGTTGTTGTAATTCAGTAAAGTTCACCAAGAGGTTTCAAAGTAAAGAGCTGCTTCTTGTTCCCTCAAATGAAGAAAACAAATCCCTCAAACACATTTAGATGTAAAGTACGAGGGGTGATTAGTGCCACTCTTGCAGGAATATTTTTATTAGTGTGAAAACTCCGTTTATTTTTTCAGTGACATCATTTACAAAATGGTGAACGTTTGGCGTCAGTCCCTCCTACTGGTGAGAGAAAGTTCTTTAGTTTCCTGAAGGAAACATGGTCAGTTTATACGTTCAGTGAAATCAAATCCCATTCTGTCCACATTCCCTCAGCTCTGACATGTTCAGTTATATTGCTAGTTTATTATTTCAAGTTATAAGCCAGTGCTCAGTTTTAAAACACAAGAAATCTCCAGATTCAGATTTGATTTTGTTGTTGATATTTTACACGACTTGTTTCTTTAAAATTAGTGTTAAACATCTGAATTTCTCATTAAAATGGATGAGTTGTAGCCCATGATAGAGAAAAAGAAGGTTTTAAGTTTCCAAAGTAATTCAAGATTAGGGTGATGGCAAAGATGTCATCCAAGCTTAAAGACTTGGAGCTTATAATTAAAGGGCACTTTAGTGGACGTTAAACAGGGGCAGCAAAACGATGGCAGAAAAACTGTGATGGTGGAGGAGAGCAGGGTTGGTTAAATCTCACCTTTTGGTAGGAGGCTGTTACAAAATGTTTGTGTGTGAATTTTCAAAATACTTACCAGAAATTAGATACTTTGTTATTTTAGGAGTTTGACATTCTGACAAGGTGACAGAGGCTTAATGTGATTTTTTTTTTTTAACATTATAGCAAACCTTTTGATGCTCTCTGTATTCCTTTTCAGTTGCTTTTAACGCTGGATTTAGAAAATAACACATTAAAAGAACAAAGGTAGAAATTTAGATGGCAAAAACACAAACTCTTACCAAGTATTTTTGGTCTGGTCTCTAGTCCAAATATCTTAGAAATAAGACAAAACTAATCAAAAAACTTTCAGAAAGATATAAGAACTTGTTTTAAGTCAATAATTCCTTAATATTGATGAAAAGGTAGATCCAGTGGTAGATTAATTCACTCATGGGTGAAATGTCTTGTTATAAGTGAATTTATCTGCCAATGAATAAATTATTAAGGAATTACTAGAAACTTGACCAAAAATACTTGGTAAGATTTTATTTTTTTATTTTTATTTTTGCAATGAATTTGGAATAATTCTTCCTTAGCATGTGCTTGCTGGCACAACTGCAAGCAGAATACAGGACATGATGTGGATGGCTGTTACATCTGACAACGGAAAACAAACAAATGATAATGGAAAAAAAATACATTTATTACAGTTGAAAAGCAAAAATAAAACAAAAACCAACAACATAAAAAAACCAGAATCATGAGAAGAGAGAGGCGATGGAGTCATCCTTCCATGAAGATAATGTCTGCGGTTGGTGTGAGTGGAAGAACTGGACACCAGAACAACCTCTGTCTGTCAAAGAGACAACCATCCCGGTCCTCCCCAGAAATAGATGCCATGAAGCTCCTCCTCTTCCTCCATTAACCGACCCTCACAGGCTGACTGTTTCCGGTCGGCCTTAATCCGCCCTGCCGCTTCCGTCACACAAACAAATGCAGCCTCCCTGACAGAAAGACGGACTCAGCAGCTCGATGGGGGACAGGCCAGCGGG
Source organism: Girardinus metallicus (assembly GCA_903067095.1). Lineage (NCBI taxonomy): Eukaryota > Metazoa > Chordata > Actinopteri > Cyprinodontiformes > Poeciliidae > Girardinus > Girardinus metallicus. The sequence continues at coordinate 12,209 of CAEGAE010003542.1, forward strand.
GGTCCGGCTAGTGGCTGTTTCCGGGACGGACGCGGGAGGCGATCTGCTGAGGCTCGCGCTGCTGATGTGGGGGGAACGGTGAGGGCGGCGCGCGGCGAGGCGGCGGACTGCGCTGTGTTCTCCTGCGGCAGCACCACGGACAGCGGCCATGACGCGGATGCGCAGGAAGGCCATCGTCGCCCTCTTCCTCTTCACACTCTTCATCTTCGGGACCATGATGGGGCTCAGGACGCTGAAGCCCAGCGACGGCTTCTCGGACCTGGCGCCCGGGATGGACTTCGCCGGGGAGAGGTCCGACAGAAAGCGGCCGGACGGGAGAGACGCGCTGGCGTCGCCGGGCCAGTTCCGCTCCGGCGGCAGCGACACCAAGGTGGTGTTCACCAAATCCGACCGAGACTCCAGCATCTTCTACGACGTCCACATCTTCTACTACCTGTGGTACGGCTCCCCCAGCATGGACAACCAGTACATCCACTGGGATCACCCGCTGGTGCCCCACTGGGACCCGAAGATCGCCGCCAGCCACGCTCAGGGCAGACACACACCTCCGGAGGACATCGCTTCCAGTTTCTACCCTGAGCTGGGGCCCTACAGCTCCAGGGACCCCAAGGTGCTGGAGTCACACATGGCGCAGATCGAAGCGGCTGCATCAGGTAAACACTGCACGGGTTCTTGAGAGGTTCGGTTCGGTTTCTGGCTGAACCCACAGTTCTGCTAAAATCATCAGCAGTTGAATATGTAAGCAAAAAAAAAAAAATCAATAAAATCATCTCCGTGGATTTTTAGAATGTTGTGTCAGAAGTCTGATGGGTTTTTGTCTCCAGTAGAGACAAGTGGGTCTAATCTGATCCGGGTTCTTCCAGCCACAGAAGAAGCTAACAGGGACAATTCCTTTGTTCTATGGATTGTAATTTCCAGGGCTCCCAATTCTTTGCCATATTCTACCAATACAAATGTTAAAATTCCCTTTGGATTTATAGCAAATATTTCTACGGATGGATGGAGGTTGGATTTTTTTTTTTTTTTTTCAGAAAATTTATCTTAAAAATAAAGTTTTAAGATAAAATGTATTTTATATGTATTCATATCTGGAAAACCTTTCAACTAAATGTCCCATTTGTCCAGACTGAGCCGGTCCAGGACCAGAATCCTGCAGTCTGGATCCATTATTCAATTACTGGCTTTAAATAGCAACATTTTCCAGATAGCTAAGGTAGCCAGATGTCCGATATGAATTATATCTTACTTATATTCACCTTTTTTTTCTTTTTAGGTCCGGTCACTATAGAAACCATAACGTTCCCCTCCATAGGAACACTCTCCAACTAATTCTGGGGGATGTCAGGGCATTCCCAGGACTGGAGGGATTTAAACGTCCCTCCAGTGAGTTCCAGGTGCCCAGTGCACTGGGAGCAGCTCATGCTTTGGCCATACAAAGACCAGTTTAAAAGCTACCAAGGTACTCCCTAACGCAGCATCCACCACAAAATACCTTAGACACCTGGTCATAATTCCTCTCCACATCCAAACTCCCAAGATCCTTTGAGCAGCTCTTTCTGCTCCATCATTCCAGAATCCTGGAAGAGATTTGAGAGGCTTTTGATATTTCTAATACTTTTTAGTTCACTTTCCTAATGATGTGGACCACCACTCCACCCTTTCTTACTCATTGATATGTCTTCTAGAACTTCCTTGATGCCAACCAGAGTCCTCCTCTACTGCCTCAGCAAGTTTCTCCCACTCTTGACTTTTTACTTCTGCAACCAGGGAACCTGCAGGCCTTTGGGCCCCAGGGCCTCTCAGCTGCTTCAGGAGTCTCTAGAGCCAAGCAAACCCTTGGCTCTGGAGTAGACGGAGGGGTTCTGTCTACTCTGGTGTCCACCAGTGGGTCCTCTTGCTCCCACAGCAATGGACTCTCATAACCTTCAAGTAGCTGGAAACCATGTCCACAAGTGAAGCAGGGGTGATTAGCTGACAGCTAAGCCCCCCTTAGGCTAAGCTCAACTCTAAGCAAACTCAACTTGTCACCGGAGTTTTCAATATGGAGGCTGCTGATGGCAGTATTACAAAATCAGTCATCAACTTTTACTGAAAGTGACCTGGTAGAGTAGACAGCATTCTACCAGCCTGGTTTAGTCGGCTTTAAGCAAACTATAGTTTATTTGGGGAGATGTAAATGCGTAATAAATTCTGATGCAAATGAAAAAAGTGAACTCTGGCCCTTCTACAAACCTCGATCTGGGTTCAATTGAAGTGAACTCTGATGCGGTTCAAATACACATGTGAACGCCAAGCAGACTGGAGACCGCTGCATCCAACAGTAGGAACCGAGAGAGTGTAGTACGTTACAGCGCCCCCAGGAGAAATATGGGGTGCTATATAAACTGGGTGGCCAGCGAGGACGAAGGCCTTGTGATGGTCATATGACACAAAGAGAAAACTTTCTCTTTGTGAGAAAGTTTTCTCACAAAGTTTTCTCAGAGCTGAGGTTTGCGCTGATGTTTCTCATATTTATTCCAGTCTGATGCGGTTCTGACAGTCCTCCTCTTGTCTCCACGCTGTGGGTTTGTAGGAGTGCTGGTGTTGTCATGGTACCCACCAGGGGTAGCAGATGACCATGGGGAGCCCACTGAGGACCTGGTTCCTGCTGTCATGGATGTTGCCCAAAGACACAGCATCAAGGTAACTGGTGAGACAACCGGTATGTGTTTTACCTTATGACTACTTACTGAATGAATGAAGCTCTGTGATCACACCATGGTTTTCTTCCCTGTAATCATTTGGCCTCAGGTTCACTAAAATAAATGCGACCCATCATTTGTTCATCCAAATGTCAGCAGTTTTGATGCACCAGATTTGGAACGGTGAGGTTCAATTTAGAAAATCTTCCTTTTTTGGAGAAAACCTTTTATGGGTCATAGGAGCCGAAACATGTTGCCTGTTACCAGTTGAGAGAGCGCCACCTATCGCCCTTTTAAAGGGCAGCTTAAAGCATGGTAGGTCAGTAATCAGCACTGTGAAATTATTTTTTTGTAAAGTACCTTGAGACAAATAGGCCTGACACAATAATCAATAAATCAAATTAATTAAAACAAACTCAATAATTTCTATTTGCATGATTTATTGTTTATCTCCTTTTTTTCCTCTCTTTCTACCAAAAACTGGATGATAAAAGTCTTCCGTTTGGTGCTTTGGTCTCAACTAGACCTTATTTCAAGGAAAATTTTGTTTACAGACACTTCAATATTCATTTTATTTGTTGTTTTGTTTATTTATTTTGGATATTTAAAATGTCTTCCAGTGTTAAATGTTCATTAGAATTTAAACTTTGCTGATCTTTTACAGTGTGCTCTTGCATTATTATTTTGCCATTACCATTATACCACTTAAAAAATGATCTCAAAACAACAATATTATCGTTTATCGCAATAACTTCTGGAACAAATTATTGTCCAGCAAAATTTGTTATCTTGACAGGCCTAGAGACATTTGTTTTTGAATTGGTGCTATCTAAATAAACTGAATTGAAATTAATTCAACATTGGACCTTAGTTACCTTTTTAAAAACTTCCTTTTTTGCAGTTACTACTTTGATGACAGTTTTTGTAATTTAAAACTGGTTGATGCCTATATCGACCAGTTGATATAGGCGTCTAAAATTGTTTTTCCCAACCCCACATAGTTTGTATTTATTCATGTATTTCTTCTGATAATGCATTAATGTTGTTTTTGTGTGCTGTTTGTTTTATGGGACCAGGGTTGGACGTTAGCATTTAGCTAACTCTGGTGTGTTTGTAGCAGTATGTTCAATAATATGAATTGTTCCATTTAAATAAAACTAATTCACTTAGAAAGAAACATGTCAGAACACGAAGTGTATCACAGTGAGTTCTGTATGGGACTGCATAGCAACACAACTGTTGGAATTCCCCTGCTGCTCATAATGTGTGTGTTTGTGTGTGTGTGTGTGAAACAGCTGTCAGAGCATGCATGACAACATCAAATATATCCAGTGTTTAACTCGTTTAAAATAAAGACAAAAAGTTTTTTTTCTTCCAGTAACAACTTCCACACCTAAGAGTGTGTAAAGCAGTGCATGAAAACCTCTGAAGGCACTGAGTAGAGCTCAACCAGGCCAAACTGCAGCGTTTCTACAGCTCTAACATTGATCAGTGATGTATAAAGTGACTGGATGGCTGCAGGATCCAGCTGGATGTCCCTGAGAGCTGGACCTGTTCATCCAACCAAACAGGAGCAGAATCATGATCTCATGATCTCACACCAGGTAAAGCAGCTGCCAGGCCTGGGCACCAGCTCTAAACACTGCTGTGTTACTATGGAAACTGTTTATGAGGACCTTGCAACCTCCGTTGGAGGAAGGGGTGGGCGTTGAATGCTCTCTGTTTGCAGCTGCAGCAAATCTTAGTGGCTCCTGGCATCTGAAACCAACAGGCTGAGGTAATAAAGTCATTATTATTGTGTGTGTGTATATATATATATATATATATATATATATATATATATATATATCTCGCCCATTTATATATATCGGTTGGGCGAGAGATATATATATATATCTCTCGCCCAACCGGACATTGTGGTGGTGGATAAAGAGCAGAGGAAAGCCGTTGTGGTGGATGTAGCAATACCAAGTGACCACA
>CAEGAE010003544.1:0-31282 GCA_903067095.1 Girardinus metallicus
GGGGTTGCCAGGCACCATCCACCCATTGCTCACAAACTGCCCCAACTGCATAATCAGAGGCATCAGTTGTTAGAGCCACTGGAGATGGATGGCCAAGGCATTAGCCAAGGCCTTTTTGACATCATCACATGCCTGCGCCCTCTCGGGGGTCCACTCAATCTGCTGGTCCCCTTTTTTGCCTCTAAGTGCTTCATACAAGGGGCGCATGAGGTGAGCTGCTCATGGGATGACATGGTTATAGAAGTTTACCATCCCCAAAAACTCCTGTAGGGGCTTCACTAAGGGAGGGCGGGGAAAAGCCAAAACTGTTTCAACCTTTGCAGGTAGGGGAACCATCCCTTGAGAAGACACTTTGTGTCCCAGGAACTCAACAGCAGGTAGTCCAAACCGGCTTTTAGCTGGGTTCATGATCTAGCCATGTTTACTGAGCCTAACAAACAGCTGACAAAGGTGCACCATGTGTTCTTCCACAGAGGGACTAGCCACCAATATGTCGTCCAAATAGACGAACAAAAACGGCATACCCTGCAGGACCGAATCCAGAAGCCGATGGAAAGTCTGCCCTGTGCCTTTAAGACCGAACGTCATCCGTAAAAACTCATAAAAACGAAAAGGCGTGATAACTGAGGTTTTGGGTACATCTAAGGGATGCACTGGAACTTGATGGTAGCCTCGGACCAAGTCCACCTTAGAGAAAACAGCTGCTCCAGCCAGGCGGGCAGAAAAGTCCTGAATGTGAGGAATTTGGTACCTGTCATTACTGGTTGCGTTGTTAAGGCGCTGAAAATCCCCACAGGGTCGCCAACCACCATCTGCTTTGGGAACCATGTCCCAGCCAGCACACCTAGGTGGGGCCCATAGGTGTGCTGGCTGGGGTGCAACGGAGATGCCCATGGACTTTTGGAGCGCCGTACAATGCCAAGACGCTCAATGTTTGCAAACTCCTCTTTCACGATCGCTAACTTAGCGGTGTCTAGGTGGCGCGCTCACCCAAAAACCTGTGGACTGACCGTAGGTATACAATGTTCCACCCCATGTTTAGCAACGGTAGCAGAAAATGTGGGAACTGTTAAAGATGGGAACTCTGCTAACAGACGCTGATACTCATCACCCGGGGCAAGCATGTTGGTGAGGGGTTGATGACCCGGACCACCAAGTTTACAGGGGTATGTATCAAAAGACATAGCATCTATTAAGCAGCTACTAGCAACATGTACTAATAACCTAAAAGCACACAAAAAATCTGCACCCAACATAGGTAAAGACACAGAAGCTATTACAAAGTCCCACTGAAACTGACGACCGTTGAAACACACAGTCACCAACCTATATCCAAAAGTGCCATTAGCCACGTCCAGCGATGGTCTGTTACTTTCGCACAAAACGTCCGCTGCCGAAACTGGCATGGTGCTCCGCTGTGCACCCGAGTCCACCAGGAAACGCAGTCCAGAGACCTCATCCATGATGAAAAGCAGCTTGTCCGAGCTGCCGGCACACACAGCTGCTAGTGAGAGTGAACGAACAAGGAGGAATGCAGCGCTTCGCTTTCACTCCGAGCCGGCGATGACGGAAGCAGAGAACATCGTCCTTCCGTCGCTCTGTCACCGCAGCCACGGCATCAACAGGCTCCGACTTTCCTTGATTCACACCTGGTAGAAGTGCATTCACACTGTAGTGCCTGGAAGCCAACAATATCCGGTCCGCTTCTTCAGCCCGGGAGCGATAATCCTTTGTCCGGATCAGCGGGGAGCTGGCCAGCACGGTGCGAACAGTTGGAGGAAGCTGGCGCAGAAACAGATGTAAAAAGGAAGGAAACATCTCCTGAGCCAAGTAATGCCAGCATATTCTCCATGAGCTCGGAGGGCTGGTGATCCCCCAAGCCATTCAGAGAGAGCAAGCGTTCGGCCCACTACACATCTGACAGTAGAGTCGAAGCAGATTCTCCTTGAGCGCTCTGTATTTGTTAGAAGTTTGTGGGTTCCTCAGCAAACCCATCAGATGGCGGGTGGAAACGGAGTCCAAAGCAGCAACTACATGGAAGTACTTGGTCTCATTTGTGGTTATTCCACGGAGCTGGAACTGGGCTTCCACATGCTGGAACCATGGTTCTGGATTGTGCTGCCAGAACTCTGGAAGCTTGATAACGGCAGCAAAAACAGAAGCGGCGGTTGGAGCAACGACCGCCTGGCAAGAAATTGGGTCCGAAACCACAGCTGGCAGAGAAGCGGCGGTAGCATCTGGTGAGTTCTCGTTAAAAAACATGTTCAGATGTTCGGGGTCACAATGTGGAAGTCAGCAGAAAAAGACGAAAAAGTAATTTGAGTCTTGTTTTATTCTCAATGTCTTCCAACCAAAACTAGAATGAATGACAATCGTTGGTGTCTTCTCACCTCACCTTCTCCCCTTCACAATGAGAGCATACATTCGGGTGTGAAATGTATACATTGTATCTGCCACACTACATTAATTTGCCACACTGCACACTGAGCAAGTATTGTTGGCTACATAAAGAAATTAAATTTATGTTGCTATGTGATTTTTAAATCATGCTTTGTTTTGTGTTTCTAAAAGAAGAAAAGAGGGATTAAAACCTACGTGGTTGTTTTTCATTACATCTATTAAAAAGCATTGTCAATTCCCTAAACATGGGACTGTCGCTCCCGCAAGGGGATTATACCATGCACAAGCTGCAGAACAGTGAGTCTGTAAAGACTATATATGAGTGGTGGCTCAGTGAACAAGCTGCAGCACAAAAGACCAGGATTCTAACTTTAACAACCAGCTTTTAATAACAGGAACCTTGTGGTTCCCAACGGTATGCGTGGGGACTTATTCATAAAAGATACCTAATATAAACCACTGTGCTTAAGCAGGTTATATGAATGTCACTGTAACTTCCTTGCTTACTTGCCTCTGTTTCTCCTATAAACCACAACTTATTTCCTCATAAACTACCAGCAGAATTTAGGTTTGAGTCAAAGACAAAGAAAACAGATTTTTTTTAAAGGGGAAATTGAGATGAATAAAAAAATTTAATATTCAGACTGAGAATGTTAGGAAATAGAAATAATCTTCTTTTAAACCCTAAAATGATGAACATAAGATCAATCTCCCAAAAATCAACCAGCTGAAAGAATTTTGTCCTCAGATCAAAATTTTGCTTGATGGCAGTATCTCGTTTATGGCTGCGTTCACACTGCTGCCTGATATGACACAAATCAAATTTTTTGTCAAATTGGATTTTTTTGCCGTGGCCGTTCACACTTCCAAATATATGCAACCTGTATGTGTTCTCCAGTGTGAAGACCACCTGAAAGTGTCCCACATGTGCAATAGAGGCATGTTTATACTACTGGTAACACACATGCTTGCTATGCTGTATCATGCCAAAATTGCTGATATTACAACTGTTTACAGAAGGGTAAGTAAGAATAGTCCTTCCACTTCAGGAGGATGAATGTTAAAATAATCTTATTCCAGATTATTTTTAACTCTACAATGACAGAATTGAGTTGACTCTTACTAATTAGTTTTGGATTCTACACATGAAGCCCAAAACACACCACTTGCGTCTGAATTTTGATGCATGCTCCGATCAAATTGCTCCACTCGAGAGAGTATTTATGCGAAAGTATTCACTGGAAATCTTGCAGGTATAAACACAAGTCAGTCCAGCAGTAAAAAGAAAGCAGTTCAGACAAGATCACAATTTCATTCCATCCTTGCTTTTTGTACTTTTGGGTGCCATGGGTTAGTCCACTGTGTAACAGTCATTTTACTTCTTAGTGTAGCGTCCCGGTTGAAAGGATGGCCTCTTAAACTGATGGTTCACAATCCTTTATTAATCGCCTTTGTATGTGAACACACCGTAAGAGCTACAAAATATACAAATAAAATACCATTAATTACTCAAACAGTGTTGTTCTAACATTTTCTTATTAACATATGAATCCTGACCTTAAGTGCTATAAATATGTTTCACAATATATGTATTAAACTAACATTCCTGTACCATGAAATAAAACGCAACGCATTTCAACTGTTGATGGTTAACCAATGAATATTAGTACCATCTAGTGGCAAAACACAACCGTCACTCTCAATAGCAAACTACAAGTTCCGCAGGAAAACTAAACAAATATTTACAAACAAAACACTCACCTTGTTCCCTCCCTTGAGATGGCATGTATGGACCATGTGAGATAAAGTCAAAGTGTAGAATACTTCATCTGTGAGTTCTGCTGATTCAGGCTAGAGAGGCTTACACCTTCTCCAAAGTTGCACCACGCCATCACACTGGCAGTGTGTACACTTTTAAGAGCCACTGTATGAAATAGATAAACTACTGACTACACCTTACTTGCTAATATTAATCTGAATGTTTTTGATAGGATCTTCTATATTTAAGACAGTCTTGTTTTTTATCTCAAATGTTGAGTAATTTTTGCTTTTTGTATTCTTTACTTCAGAGTAGGTTTTTCTTGCCTTCTGTGGTTGGTTTTGCTACTCGTACTCAAATTGATAAATTTTTTTGCCTGCTTTGTCTTGACCATTGTTTAAAACTATATATGCTGTCTTTCAACTTTTGAAGCTGCAGTTTCATCAATATTTCCATTTCTGCAAGCACCTGCTCTAACTTCTTAAACCCCACTACTCAAGGGAACAGAGTACGCTCAGAAAATTCACAAAATCAGAGAAGCTACAACAAGTTAATGTAATTGAAAAAAATTGCTTTGAGGTATTTCTTTTTTTAAAGGTCATATCAAAATGTTTTCTCATATTTATTTATTGCCTATTTGAGGATGTAATTAATAAATAAAATATTATGTAACTGATCTTGAAAGGCCTCTAATTTAATTTTGTAACCTTTGTGCTAATGACTGATATTAATTACTTAGGCTTTACTATAAAGCACTTGTATAAAAAAAAACATATTTCCATGTCAATTAAAGCATTGACATTGTAGTAAACAGCAGACTTTAAAAAAACAAATGTTAATGCACGTTAGTCTTCTTCTCACTATTTTTCTTCTAGCTTTTCCTCCACACAGTGTTGAAATGCCACCTATAGCAATATCTGAAATAAATGCAGTCTAAGCATGTTCTTTATTTTTTATGTGAACTCTTTCTTCCCTTTGTATCCTCTTAAACTTTCTGTCTCTATCTTTCCATATTTCTTCCCCAGTTGTTGTTCAAACCTCCCTCCTCTTTCATCATTTCCACCTCTTGTTAAAATTCTTAATCCACAAGAAGCTGCAAAATGCCATCTCAGATGTTTGCACAAGAGCCCAAGAAATGTTTAGCTAATCCAAAATCATCGGTCTCCTCCGTGTTCACCATAATTCGTGTTGCAATATGTGTGAGTGTGTGACACAGTCTGAAAGAGTCGCTGATGTGAACTAATCGCTTTCAGCAGTCTACTTTTCCCTGAAGGCAAGAATTTCAAACATCAACAAACTGCACACATACACAAACATGGACTGTTTCACATGCACGCACCCACACACTGACCACATACACAACTGGTGAGGAAGTGAAAAGCTTTTAATGACATCAAACAGAAGATACCAACCAAAGCTAAGAGAGAAAATGTAAAGTCCTGATGTGTGTGGCTATTTTTGCATGTCAAGATATTCCTGCAAGTTGGGAATATAATGTGGGAATATGAGGTACAGGCAGATGTTGGCGTCGGAAAGGATTGAAGGCTATTTCCAAACATTTGAACTCTACCTTTAAACAAAAATAAATATGATTCACAATAAAGGTAACACTTTATTTGCAGGGATGTACATAAGACTGTCCTGAGACTGTCATAAGCATGACATACCACCTGTGATAAATATGAAGGACTCTTCATGAATGCTTATGACTGTTATGAAGTGTCATTCATTAAATAGACACTTTTAATGCAAAGTTGACAATTTACTTTTAATGCAATTTTAATGGAACATTGCATTGATGACACATTAAAAGTGTAATTATGTACTGAATAATGCAAAGTTGACACTTTTAATGTAACTGTTAGTGCACCTTTGTGTTAAAAGTGCCATTATGACTACTGGTCATAATGGCACTTATGACCGGTAGTGGTGCCATGCTCTGAGACAAGTCGCATTGGGTGGAGGCTCCCATGAAATTGATGATTAATTGGCAATTTATATAATTTTCTGGATACCCCCTTAAGAGAAACTGCAAATAAGATAATGATGTCGACAAGAAACAGCGTTGGTAAACAACAAACTGACCAAAAAGAGTCTAGAGAAGAAAGACCCGCAGCAGGCTACCACCACAGCTAGCGAGAGGGAAAAAAGCTAACGACATGGTAGCCAAAGTTCTGAGGGAACTAAAGGAGTTGAGGAAAGAAAACCAGAGTGCGTTTGTGGAGACAAAAGCTGCTCTAACAAGACTGGAAACGTCAGTAAGAGATCTGAAAGAGCATATGGACACGCTGGAGCAACGCATGGAAGATGTAGAAAATAGAAACGGCACGACAGAAGAAGTTAGCCAGAGAAATGAGAGAGTGCTTCAGTACTTGCGGAGACGTGAGGCTTTGCTCACTAACCAATGTGATGACCTGCAGAACCGGCTGCGCCATAACAACCTCAGAATTTACCAAGTTCCGGAGGGAAGCGAGAAACAGGACAATATTGGCATCGTAAAGGAACTATTCAGAACCACTGCAGGAGGATTTACGCATTGAAAGAGCGCACCGAGCAATAGGACCGAGGCCAGCTGACATGAATACGCCATGCTCCATAATTGTCCGCTTCATGGACTACACCATAAAAGTAGCGGTGTTACAATGGGCATGGTCACAAAAACAAATCGTTCTCCAAGGGAAAAGAATATATTTTGACCAGGACTTCTCTCCAGAGGTCCAAAAGAAGAGAGTGAGACTGCAGAGTCTCACTTCAAGCAACTTAAAGAAAAAGGAATACAGGCAAAATGTCGTTTCCCGGCGCAACTCAGAATTGACTTGGAAAGTGGCACAAAAACCTTCCCTACACTTCTCAACACGGTACCGACACTGGAGGGATTGGAGGTCTCGGTGAGAGAGAGAGGATGGAAGCAGAGCTCTCCAGAGAGGTCTGGACTCTGAGAGTCAACAACAGACATGGAAAAGGGGGGCTACCTGATGCGTATTTAAAAGTTTACATTTAAGACTGTGATGAGAACAAAGTGTTCATAAACAGAGGAACTCTTGAGGACTATAAGGTATATTTTGAGAATAAATTATTAAGGGGGAGAAGAAGATGTTATCGAAATAGCCAATGTTACTTTATATAGTGAATTTGTATTTCAAATGTTTATGTCACAGGTAGTCAATATCACCATGCGTTACTATCGTTATCCCAATTGGGTGGAGGTCTCACTAGCGAATTATTGTTTTTCTTTGGTTTGTGATCTGCACAGTACTTAGTGCATTTTCCCCAGAGTGACTACCTTGGTTATATCGGAGGATGGTCAGGAGGCCACCTCAGATTATATGTGGTCTTAATATAACCAGCCGGGTTTATGGAAGTCTTTGGGGCTTAATTTGTTCAAATTATTTTTGTGTTACTATATTCTTGTTCCTTGACATGTTTGTGCCCACACTGAGTGACCAACAGGAGGCAGAAACGGATAAGATGCAACAGCCAGAATTAAGTTTGAAGGTTCAAAAAGTAGTGGTCAAGGTCGACATGGTTAAAACAACTACATGTTATGAGTGATTTAAATATTGTGTGTTATAATGTGACAGGACTAGGTCATCCGATAAAGAGGAAGAAAATACTAGCTCAATTAAAATCACTTAAAAGTTCGATAACTCTATTGCAAGAGACTCATCTTAATGACTTGGAACACAAGAAATTAAAAAGAGAGTGGGTGGATCAGATGTTTTTTTGCCAGCTGTCCAAAAAGCAGAGGGAGGGGGTGGCAGTTTTGTTAAGCCGAACAATCTACTAACCAATGTTAGTAGATTGTGCAGAAAGAGGTGAAAGATGTGCCGGGGAGATATGTGATGGTGGTGGGATCAATAGCAGGGATGATCATAACAATAATGAATATATATGCCCCAAATGAAGATGATCCTACCTTTTTTATAGAAGTAGCCTCTGTATTAGCAAAAGATTCAGAAGGCGTAATAATTTTAGCAGGAGACTTCAACTGTGTGTTGGATCCAAAACAAGATAAATTACCGTCAGAACAGGGCCCTCTTGGCAAAAAAATGAAAGCCCTAAAACACCTGCTAGAGTGGATACTTGGAGGGCGTGTAACCCACAGGGCAGGGATTTCACGTTTTTCTCAAACATACACGGTTCGTACTCAAGATTGGATATGATATTTATATCCAAACGAGATCATCATAGGGTGGTACATAGTGGTATTGAACCTAGAACTTTGTCAGACTATGGACCACTCAGAATAACATTAATGATGAAAAATGAAAAACATTTTAAATACTGGAGTTTGAATGTCTCCATGCTGAACGGTCCACATGTCCAGGAACAAATGAAGACAACAATAGATGAATACTTCCGCTTGAATGATAACTGGGCAGTGTCCCAGGCAATATTGTGGGATGGAGCTAAGGCAGTAATTAGGGGTAAATGTATAGAAATGGCAAGCAAATTAAAGAAAAAACGGATACAGAAAGTAAATGACCTTGAAAATGAAGCGAAAAGATTAGAACAAATCCATAAAAGGGACAGAAAAGAGGAGACACTGGAAAAACTTAAAAGAAGCAGGGAAGCACTGGACAAACTATTTGCCTATAGGGCAGAAGGTTCTATGAGATATACTGGTCAAAAATACTATGAAGTGGGGAACTGTGCAAGCCACTTATTAACTTTCCAATTGAGGAAAATACAGGCCAGCCTAGTGGTTCCAAACAAATGCCACCAGAGAAACGGAAAACAACTATCCCAACCAGAAAAAATTGTGGAGGCATTCCGAGAATTTTATAAAGAACTATATGATTCTGAGACTCAACCCCAGAAAAGGGAGGAAATGGAGGACCTCTTCAAAATGCTTGACTTGCCTAAACTAACACAGGAAGAAGCCGATGACCTAAATAAGTCAATTATGGAAACTGAGGTTAAGGAAGTAATGAAATTATTAAAAAACAACAAAAGTCCAGGTCCAGATGAACTAAGTGGAGAGTTCTATAAAGTATTTATAAAAGAACTTATCCCTAAATTATGTGCAGTATACAACTATGCTTTACAGGAAAATGATCCTCCAAAAATATGGTCTGAAGTAATAATAACGGAAATACATAAAGAAGGAAAAACCCATAAAGAATGTGCCTCCTACCGTCCCATAAGTCTTTTAGGGAACGATTTAAAAATCCTTGGCTCAATTTTAGCAAATAGGATGCAAAGGTACTTAAAGAAAATAATAAAACCTGATCAAACTGGATTTATAACTACACGACAAGGATCGAACAATATTAGAAGAGCATTAAATATTCAGTCAACTGCAAAGAAAGATAACCAACCTTCAATGCTCCTTGCATTAGATGCGGAGAAAGCATTTGATAGGGTGGACCTGGGCTATCTAAATTACACATCGAAGAAGATGAGATTTAACAACACTTTCATAAGATGGATTGCAACCTTTAACCAAAATCCAGTCTCAAGGGTAACGGGTAAATGGCTACTGCTCCGAATTTTTCAACATAAAAAGGGGGGTGAGGCAGGGAAGTCCGGTCTCGCCTATTCTTTTCGCCATAAGTATTGAGCCGTTAGTGGAACTGATTAGAATGAACAAACACATAGAAGGAATAATAGATAAGGAAGGTATAGAACATAAGATTTCTTTATTCACAGATATCCTCCTGTACATAAAAAAACCTGTCAAGTACAATACCCCCCCTTATGAAATGCTTACACACATTTGGTCACATCTCAAGCTATAAAGTCAACGAAATTAAATCGGAAGCAATGATGATGTCAGGATTACGGCCAGAACATCTGGAGAAAGAAGTGAAATTTAAATGGCCAAAAGCAGGCCTTAAATACTTAGGAGTCATTCTGATCAATAATTTTTCCCAGTTATACAACTCTTAATTGCAATACACTTATATCTCAAATCAAAAAAGATTTGGATAGATGGCAGATTCTCCCATTATCTTTAGTTGGCAGGGTGGAAACGATTAGGATGAATGTGCTACCACGGCTTCTTTTCCTCTTTAGTTCCCTTCCGCTCATGGTTCCCAACAATACCTTCAGGCTATTGGACAGACTTGTATCAAGATTTATCTGGAAAAACAAACGTCCAAGAGTGAGACTTAAGGTTATGTGTTCTTCATAGATTGTGGGAGGTTTGGCTCTTCCGCATCTTGAAAGTTATTATTGGGCAGCACAGCTAAGGGCAATTGTTGCATGGATTAGGTTAGATTTGGATACAAAATGGGTACAGCCGGAACAGGGCTTGGTAGCAGGAAGCATCTCAATAACAGATTTACCTTTTTTAAGTAGAAATCAATGACGAAAACTTAAGATCCAAAATGAATGGGTGGTGTTTACTTTGAGATGTGGGATAAAGTTTGGAGGAAATTAAAGCGGCCACTTTCCCTATCACGAGCAGCTAGAATGAATGGCATAGTCGATTTTAAGGTGATCACTGCAAACTGGCTTTCACCTACCCTAGAACAATGGGTTCAGAGGCTAAGGACTGTCAACCTGATGGAAGACCTAACAGCAACCCTGAGGCTGTGGAAAGACATTTATAATAAAAAATCGTCATCTGTAAATCTATACGTGGAACAACAAGCCTGATTTTCTGTGATATTGTAAGGAGGGAGGGAATGGGGAGGGGGGAGTTCAGGACTGTATGTTTAAAAGTGGTATCTGTAATTATGTTGCAATGTAAAGATACGCAAGTGTGGACTATGTCAAGGAATTGTTTGTTTGAATAAAAGTTGAAAAAAAAGTCATTATTTGCTGAATGACACTTGATGAAAACAGTTGTAAACATTTATAGAGTCATTCGTGTTCATGGCAGGTGTTATGTTTATGACGGTCTCATGTCAGTCTTATGCACACCCCTTCAAATAAAGTATTACCGTCAAAACTTTGTCTTTATTTTTTATTTTTGTCATTGTCTTTATCACAAAGACAAAATTGCAACAAAAAAACCCCCAAAAACTCAACAGCTTTGTACTAAACTTTTAGAGATTTCATTAGCATATGAAATGTTAAAATTCATGACAGGATAGCATAAAAAAACTCCGATTTTTTGGTAATTAGTTGACAAGAACTACGCAGATGCATGGGGCTCCACAGTCCACTAACGATCCCGAAAACTTAATGTTCTGCCTCATCTGTGGAATACTAAAATTTCCTGATGCTGCTTGTCACAGCTTACCAGAATGTTTGTAATATGAACTGCACAAATAAACAACAACAGTCAAAAATAGTCCTGAAAGGGTTGGAAGGTTCCTGGTAAAGCAGCAGTATGTCACTATTATCAAAATATATGTCTTTCCATGTTTATTAAAACTGTCACTATGTTATGACAGTTTGTGAAAAAAACCCAAAACAATCCAAATAACTCAAGATCCTGACACTCAAGGTTATTAAATGAGTTTCAAAAGTGCAATGTAAAGCATTGATATAGGGCAAGTGGTTACTGAACTCTTGAGCAATAGAGATCCATTTTCTGGAATTACAATTCATGCCTCTCTAATGTAAATCTAAGAGACATATCTTAGATTTACCAGAAGAACAGCCTTTTCCTAGTGGTTACCAGAAGAACAGCCTTTTCCTGAATGCAAATCTGAATACAATCCCGGTTTGAAAGTAACGTCACTTGGCAGAATGTAGATATTTTCCAAATGAAAGTACTTCTTGGACTTTTTTGTAAGTGTTATACTCCTTTGAGATACATTTACATTACGTTAGAATAAATGCTACGCAGGAAATGAAATGAGAAAAATCTGACATATAACCATATTTTGAATGGAAAGGATAATGTTTGGCTGGGCGTGAAGCCCTCTAGTGCCTAAGTATGTCATTGATGTTAATAACCACATTTTATAGAAAAGTTGCACACGGTTGTTGAGACGACTTGCAGACAACATTCAGAGATGCAGACTTTTTAAAAAGATCTAGGACTAGTTGAACATGTTGGCCTAAATATGTTGCAATTTTTCTAATACTTAAAAAACTTAAAAAATATGTCTCTTGATCGGTTTGTCTGTTATACGATGCATTGCGTGTGTTTTATGTTTGTCCATTGTTTAATAAATTGTCATGATTGTTGAAGTTGAACAGCGACGTCATGTATGGTGTTGTCTTTGGGGGTTTTGCTGATACATGAGACATTAGGAACCCGAAGGAATTATAGAAGAACACTTCTTTTATTCTTAACATAAGTGTCATTCATTGTTTCATTTACGAAGCTGAAGGCAGCACCAAACACCAGATCCTACTCTGTCCTCTTCCGCTGTTTGGTCCTCCTCATCTTCATCACCTCGTATTATTTCTATGTTCCGATCGATTTCAATGTGCTCCGGTTCAAATTAAAAAGGCTTAATAACGTTACTGATCACTGTTTTGGCTGGAGGAGCCAGGCAGTTGGACCATTATACGTCATTTACCCAGAATGCATTGCAGCGTGAACAACATGGCAACATTCCTGTGAAAATATTTTATTAAAATTTATAAAAACTAAATAACCTACTGTATTATTACTGTATTGTTTTTACATCCAAGATAAATAAGATAAATGTTGTGATTCATCTGTTCTTTTATTGTCAGGTGAAGACAGTCAGAGAAAGCCATCTCTGATAGCAGTGCATTTAGGTTAAAATAACTTTGGCCTGCACCAAATAATGGCAAGATAGTTCACCTCTTGATGCTGGTACTGCAAGCTGGCAACCACAAAACTTCAGTTTTTGTGTTTATGTTTTCATGTTTCCCATTATTTATTATACCTCTGGCCTGTCAATACCTCTATTGACATGCCTCTCTGTATATTAATTCACTTTGTGTTTGAGTAAATATGGCATATGCATCACATGAGACATGAAAACAGTTATTTAACTACAGTTAATTTACTTTATAAATCCTTAATGAGATATTTCCAAATGTACACTATCCTTGATACTATAGCTGGAAGTTGGTCACTATTACTGAAAGCATACTTTGTAGCTTAAGCAGTAATGAAGGTAGACCTGGATCTGCCAGGAACACCATCTGCAAATGCTACACCTTATTCACCAGAAGAAACCGGAAGGTACTTTCCTTACTTCTGCTAACTTCTCAGCGTAAATAAGGTTTTAGACTAATGTTCACGCAGCCTCCAGAATCTTCAGATTCTACTGTATTTGTGTCTGGATCTTGCCCTTGAACAAATATATACTTCATCTGCAAACCTGAACAAACCTGGTATTCTTGATGGTCTTCATTGCACGTTGATTAATGTAAATGGTAAGATATATTTAGATTTTCATAGGATAGCAAATTTCTTTTTCTATTGATATTTTGACACAGTTAGCAGC
The DNA here is from genome assembly GCA_903067095.1 of Girardinus metallicus. NCBI lineage: Eukaryota > Metazoa > Chordata > Actinopteri > Cyprinodontiformes > Poeciliidae > Girardinus > Girardinus metallicus. The sequence continues at coordinate 13,489 of CAEGAE010003544.1, forward strand.
TAATAAATGTATAATAAAACAAATAAATATTCTATGCATTTATTTAGCACCACTGCAAAAATAGCTTTCACAGCAAAACATTTAATGCATACACATTTGATAACATAAAAAGAACAATTTTCATATTTAAATTGTGAAGATACAAGCCATTTTCAGGTTCAGTAACTGTCAAAGTCAGGTTTGTTAGTGCATCAGTTGTTCAAGAAAATCAACGTACATTTTCCAACACTAACTAACTATTTGTACTTTTCTCTGCATCTTCAGACAATCTGCAGCAGCTGAGATTCTGGGAGGTTCAACACCAAGACCCCAGCTTGAAGTTATGCTGTTTATCAAGCGCATGCCTTCCAAGCCATTACAGTATTTAACGTGCTCTGTTGGTAGACATTATGGTTTATTTTTAATCTGTACAGACTGTCCTTGTTCTTCTTTCAATATACAACTTTATGGTGTTTTCTTTTACTTTTCTTTTGGTTATAGTAAATATTTGAACATCCATGTAAGTTTGAGGACATTTAATTGTTAACTTTAGGTAGCTGTGAAGCCACCCATTTAAATCTTTGAGTCTATTTTGTTAGATTCAACAGATTAGGGCGATCTTAAATATTCCATCTATCCTTTGTGTCCAGCTAGGTGAACATTAAAGTTAATTCAGAATAATTAATTTAGATTACACACAGTGTGTATTCTGTACTGAGGGCTTTTGTTAGACCTAAATGCTTGTAAAAACTAAAACCAATCAAATCTCCTACTGAGTGAGAGGGGAGGTGCTCAGCTGTGGCTGGCAGCTAATTTGGATGTGCGTGCGTGTGCTTAGGTGTGCTCAAACATCTTTGTTGAAGTAATAAAGTGTAAAAAACACTTCAGCCGTCAGTCTGCCATACCACACGTAATGGTCCGCCAGAGTCAGGTCATTTGCTGACTTGTGCTTTGCAATCAAAGCACAGGGCTTTGATTGGTTCCTGTGACCAGACGTGGAGGTGGAAAGCCAAAACACATCCACACATACTACAAGTACACACTCTGACTTTATTTTCAGAAGGCTAAATATGATTGGTCTTTCCCAGAGTTTCTGTTCAGAATAACACATACACATTCGATAGAGTGCAAAGACAGACAGTCTCCCTGTTTTCACAAAGAATCCTAAAGTTTTGTTTTTTCAGGGAGACCTTTGGGGGAGACTGGCTGGCCTGAGGGGCGCAGTATGGTTCCCCCCTCAAACGTACTTCAAATAAACTGCACCATCTTTCTAGTTGTGTAGAAAGATGGTGCAATTGTGTCACACCAGACCCTATGCTCAGTCAAATGCACTTCTTTGGAAGAGGACTTCTGGGTGTCACTCACTTCTTTTTGTTGCTCCTGCAGGTTATCTGAAGTATTTCTCCTTTTGAGAGAACATCAATCCAACATAATACTCCCTTTAAAAGATAAATTATGGCCTTTCCCCATAACACATAATATGAAATATAATCTCTACCTGTGATTGCTTCCATAAACTCTTATTTCAGCAGAGCATGCAGCTGTCACTTTCTGCTTTCATCTGTGTTGCTCACTTTGCTGAGTATTTGACATGTGCTCAACTCCCAGTTGACTTTTTTTCTTCCAAACAACTGTAGTGAAGCTAACATGGAGGAATTGAGACACACAGAGGGCAAAGGCATGAGACACACTATGTGATGAGAAGCTGTGATGTTCATCTGTCACAGATGTGCATGTATGTCAGGAGTGTGTACGCATCAGCGATCAGCTCAGCCAGGTGCATGAACCTTCAGATTGGGGTGGAACCCTGAAGTCATTTCTTCATGCATGACTTTATTGATGCTAAAAATTTTGCTTGTGCTCAAACTCTAGCACAATACCACTGGTGGTATTTGGGAAACTTTTAGTGGTTGTCTTAGAAAGTTTTATTTATTAAAACAAATGAAGCTTAGGCGTAAATTCAGACCACGTCTCCACCCCAGCCAACCAGATCGCATCACCTCTTCACCTCGACCCAATCACTCTGCAAGAGCTCCTTCAAAAGGCAAAGCAACCACAGATCTACCCGCTTCAGACGTGCTTCAACCCACCTCCTCCCCGTCTCCACCATCAGCTTCCCAGAAGCCACCAGGTCCCCGCAAAACTCCTCTCCAAGCTCCGCTCCACCACCAATGAGCGGGCCCGGGGGAAGAACTGCCTGAGCTTCACTCGAGCCGATCATTCAAGCTCGCAGCGATTCTCAGGACACACGTCTTCTGTCGGTGCCCGAGCTCCAAATTCTTGGTCCATTAAAATTGTCTAACTGCTGTATCTCTCTCTGTGTGAGTCTCTACAGATTGAAATACAAGTGAAAGGGGAAGTGCAAAAGAGAATATTTTTATTTTATTTTTTTAAATCCCTAGAAGAGCATGAAAAGACAACAGTTAAATGCAATCAAGTACTGATGTCTATTTATGATGAATTTTATTTGCCAATGAAGACGGAAGTTATATTAAAAAAGCACCTTTAACTTAATCATGCTCTAGCTGCAAGTTCAAAAACAAGTAAGACCTAATTTTGGGGCAAGACAAGTGGTAAATCCATGGAGGACTAGTATTTCTCACTGCTCCATTGAGTCAACCAGGAGGAGATTTATTTAGCACATCTGGGTACACATTGCAAATTCAACAGTTACAACAGATCTTCCAAGATTTCACAACATATCCAAAAAGCTCCCAACTTTTAATGGTTACAAAACTTTTTATAGGACTTCATCTCTATTGGTGTGTATTTGGATATTTCTAACAATGGCTTTGTTTTCCCAGTTGTTTTGGCTCAACTCATAACGCTGGTAAACAGCCAAAAATTGTCTGGGATTTTTCAACTGTTTTAGGGTAATGTTGATGTGATGAATCCAACAAGCAAGTTCAGAAAGTTGAACTAATTGAGCAAAATCAAATCAACTTTTTGCTGATTGGTTTGGCTCAATCAGATCAACTTTCTGAACTATGGATGCATAATGAGCATCAAAATTAATTACTTGTTCTCAGATATGGATTGGTTTCTTGAAAATCTGGGATCAATGCGTGATGAGCAGAAGGGGACATTCAATCGGGACATAAAAAATATGGAGAATTTTGCACGATGAAGACGTAATATTCAATTTACATGTACTTACCTTATGTGTTTATTATTCAATTTATTATTTCAATTTAATTAATACACTCAGAAAACATTTTTTCTCTTAAAACGTTTTTGGGATGAGAAATATTAATGGAAATGAACTGATAATGTCACAAAAATGTAATTAATTTGGTCAGAAGATTTCTCTAAATCAAATTAGAATAAAAATCTGACCTGACTGAGAAAAACGGATATCATTTTTTAATTCAGCGGTGCAAAAACAGACAACTTCCAAAAAATATTTTTTTTGTAACCCAGTGTAATGAGTATGTATTGGAGATTTCCAGTAATTCGTCCACAGCTGAATGTTTTCTAACAGCCTTTGCGACTACTTTTGAAGTCGTTATTCCTTATCTATCCGAACATATCCAAATGTAAACCACCTCTTGACATTTGAATCCAACTGACATTACTAAAGCACGCAAACATCCTTTTCAGGTCAAAGTGATCTGGAACAGTGCCATAACCCATTTCCCGACTAAATGCACTAACTTACTGTTAGTGTATTCTCCTACACTAAAAGTAAGTCTCTTTTTTAACTATACAAACATTATTGAACATGTTTATGCCACAGAGGATCGGCAGCCAGTCGCTGTAAAGAGTCAGATGGCTAGTTGCGGTGGAGGACCAGGTGGCTGGATTGTTGCGGAGAGTCACCCACCCGCTGGTTGCTGCAGAGGATCGAACGGCCGGTCGCTGTTGAGGATCGGACGGCTGGTTGCGGTAGATGACAGAGAGGCTGGATCGCCACCGAGGTTTGTGCAGCTGGTCGCCATCGAGGATCGGACGGCTGGTTGTTGTGGAGAACGAGTGGCTGGATCGTTGCCAAGATCTGCCAGCTGGTGGCCATGGAAGATCACGCTGCAGGTAGCTGCCCAGGATCGGTTGGCAAACTGCGAGAGGGGACCGAGCGCCGGAGAGAGGACCACATCACCCCTCGCCTGTCACGATTTGTGTTGTGGTGAGGTGAGGAAGACGCCGGGAAGCCCAAGTAGTCATTTTTAGGTGAGTTTTAATTATATATTCCAGACAACCGCGAACAACGGGGAGCACAGGAACGACGGCAATTGACGTTAGACGTTAGACGACCGACATTAGATGAGGACCCGACAAGAGACAAAGACAACAGGTGGACTTAAATACACAGGGAGGGTAATCACAGAATGAGACACAACTGGGAAGCAATCACGGGGAGACGGGACAACACAGAGACTCACAGGAAACACAGAAGGCAAAATAAACAGAGAAACTCAAATTAACCACAAGGAAAAACCCAAATCTTCACATCGCCTAGTTAAGACTCCATTTCTAACTTTCTTCTACATACTTATTTACTCTGCTGCATAGTATTGCCCTACTTTTTTTTTTTTTAGTGACTTATCTTTTAATAAATTATTGTCAACTTTTATTCGGCTCGTTTTTAAAACCCTGCACACACCTCCTGCAGTTTATTACCTGAAATTTACCTCTTGGGTCCCACATTCACAAATATAAGTTGAACATGTTTTTGTGTGGGCGAAAGATTTGCTGCATATAAACAATTTATTAGAGCAGTTATCTTGATGTTGTAAACGTGTCAACCATGTTGGAATTTCAGTTCCGAGTGGTGAGGAACCTCCAGCTCTTTGCCACTTGAATTTAGCTGACTTTTCTCTATGTTTTTCCCAGCTAGAACATGGAAATTTTGATATCGGAGGTCAAATGGAATGCACAATAAAATAATGTTCCTTCCAGAATATTCATATTAGCAAAGCTGTCATGATTACTAATATGTGCATGTAATGTAATTTGTGCATTCTGTTTAAAAGATAGTTTATTTATTTATGAACCTTCTTGTCATTTTAGTTTATTCTTTTGTGTTCATTTTATTATTCCTCTGTATGGTCCATTCATGCCGCATGAGGGTGGAGATGTTGGAGGACAGACAGGTTCACAAAGCTCGGAGTGAGGAAGAGGTGTGGACGCTTGCAAGTCGTGGAACTTGAGCCAGGAGTATTTCTGAGATTGTTGGATGGTCTTCAGGAATTCGGAGGGACCTTTAAAAGCAGACTACAACTGATTAGTCAAGGTAGGTCACAGAAAATGTATGAAAAAAGTACGAAACTTGGTAGGCTTGAGGTACCATGTAGGAACAACACACGGGCACCGAAGAATTGGCAACCATCTCCTCTTAACCTCAGTCTGATGAGACTGGTTGCAGCCCAGGTGTGCGAGAAATTCGGCTGGTTCAACCTCCAAGGCTGCTCTTGAACTCCCTCTGGTGGAAGCTGAAAAAAAAATGCAGCGAACACACAGTCAGCAACCCAAGCCTCCTGACACGACCCCCCCGTCAACGGGTGCCACGTGGTGGCACATAAGAGCAAGACGGAAGAGAAGCGTCGTAATTAGATATGAGAGTTTCATCCACAATAAACGAAAGGGGCTTCCACAACGCTCCTCCAGACAGTAGCACTTCTAGTCGATGAAGTATTGCCAGCCACGACCTCGCCGACGGGAGTCCACGATCCTTCGGTCAGCATAAATAGGGCGCCCCTCAACGTCCCTTTCAGTTAGAGGGGGCTCGGAAGGAGAGCACCAAGCTCTGGTCTGGACCGGTTTAATCTGGGAAACGTGGACTGTAGGGTGGACCTGATACTAGTGGGAAGACGAAGACGGACTGCAGTGGGACTGATGATGGAGTCAATTTCGTACAGACCAATGTATCTGGGGAGAGTGTTTTAGAGATGGCCTTGAGCTGTATGTCATGAGTTAAAAGCTAACTCCCTTCTGACTGGGAGAGTATTGAGAGGCTGGAGTTCTTTTGTGGTTGACGAAGCGGCTATGTTCTTCAGAGGTGCGATGTAGATATTCAGTGTTTTTGGACCAGATTTGTTTACAGTATTGGATTTGCTGAAGAACCAAGGTAACTGAGATTTCTTTTTCATCCGTGGGAAAAAGTGTGGGTTGATAGCCAAGAGAGACTTCAAATGGAGATAAACCAGTAGCAGCAGAAATTTGAGAATTATGTGCATACTCAACCCAGGGAAGGTACTGGCTCGAATTGGTGGGACAGGAAGAGGTGAGGTATTTGAGAGTAGATTCTATTTCTTGGTTTAACCTTTTGGTTTGGCCATTTGACTGAGGATGATAACCAGACAAGAGCATAGCCTTGGTGTCGAGGGTGGAGAAAAAGTGTTTCCAGACTTGAGCGATGGATTGGGGACCACAATCAGAGAGGATTTCCAGGGGGATGCCATGTAATCTGAAAACATGCTTGACCAGAAGTTGAACTGTTTGAAAGGCTGTTGGCAGTTTTCTGAGGAGGATAAGATGACATGCTTTAGAAAAACAGCGAATAATTGTGAAGATGATGGTCATATCTTTCAAGAGTGGAGGTCCAGTGACAAAATTGTCTGCAATGTGGGACCAGGGATATTTAGGTATGGCTAAAGGGTGAAGGAGTCCGGTGGGAGGTTTATGAGAGGTTTTATTGCATGCACAGATAGAGAAGGCCGACACATATTCTTTAATATCTTTGTGTAAGAAAGGTCACCAGAACCGTCGGTTGATCAAGGCGATCGTGCGGCTGGTACCAGATGTGCGGAGAATTTAGCAGTGTGAAACCAGTGTATGAGGTGAGCTCTGACAGATGGCAGGACAGAGGTTCTGTTTGAAGGTCCAGTGCCAGGATTGGGTTCCGAGAGAAGGGTTTAGTGTTTTCAATGTTCCAGGAAATGGCTCCAACTGTGCAATTGGGTGGAAGGATGGGTGATGGAGTCTTGTGATAATAAGGAAAGAACTGTCAGGAGAGAGCATCTGGTTTGACATTCTTGGAACCTGGGCAAAAGGAGATGGAGATGTGGCAGCACAAGGGTATGAAATTTGTACTCTGCCCTCAAATGCACCTCAGAGCGGGATAACCAGTTGTCAACAATGCCACCTTGGGAGTTACACCCAATGAAATAGAGCACCAGAAAGGCACTTAGGGTTCATAACCAATGAGAACAATATTTTACTCCACCAGAAAGTTACACTTTATTGTTCCGTGTTGTTAAAAAGACATTTAAAATTTGAAGAACCACAATAGGAAGGGAAGTGAGCAGCACTGAGGCCTGCCAGCCTCAGTGGAGGGCAGTCCAAATGAGGGGAACTGGTTCCTAAACAAAAATGAATGAATCCAAATAAATCACCCCAAGCACTTGTGAACATCCACTCGATTGTGAAGAAACCCCAACACCGGTCACTCGCACAGCACGCAGGACCAGTACCCCTTATGGGGGATTACTCCATTAATCAGTGCTTTAATGGAGTAATGTAAAAAAAAAAAAAAAAAAAAAAAAACTGCTACCCGCAGAAGGCCAGAGGCCACACAGAACAAAGCAGGAGACTCCAGGCAGTTTCTAAATTTAAACATTTTGAGTAAACCAACTGAAATTACAGTTCTCATACAGGAGAAACATTACTTACTGATGTTAGATTTATGACCACTGCAAGCCAACCAAGCGACCTTCCCACTGAAGCATGACCACGTGCCGGCATAAAGAAAACAGGTTCCTTTTATGCAACACACCCATTGGGTGTCCGGTGTCCTCAATCCTGGGGGCAGGCTTCATCCTGCTACAGAGAGAGTAAAGCAAGAGAAGAAAAGAGAGCAGCGGAACTGACATGGATTGACATGTTTAGTGGATTGGAGGTAAGAAAGGTTCTTATGGTCGGTCCAGACCAGCACGGGGTGTTCAGCACCCTCAAACCAGTGTCACCACTCCTTCAGGGCAAGTTTGATGGCCAACAATTCCTGATCCCTCATGTCATAAATCTGCTCAGCCGGAGAGAGTCTAAAAGAGAGGGGGGAAAAATCATATGGGTGAATCATTTTATCTGTGGCAGATGACTGTGAAAGGACCGCTCCAACACCTGTCTCGAATGCGTCAACCTCAAGGCTAAATTGTCTTGTGGGATCAGGTTGTATCAAGACAGGAGCTCTAGAAAAACAGTCTGTGATGTTGACAAAGGTGGAGTTGGCGTCGGGCGTCCAAGAAAAAGGTACTTTTGGTAGAGGTCAAAGCAGTGGGGCAATGGTTTCACTGTAATTCTTAATGAAGCGTTGATAGAAATTTGCAAAACCTAAGAACTGTTGAAGCTGTTTTTGGGTTTGGGGAACTGGCCACTCCAGTACTGCTTTTATTTTCCCTGGGTCTATGCAAACCTGTCCGCCCTCAAGAATGTAACACAGATGGATGTTTTATAAAATTCATGTTTCTCGGCTTTTATGTATGGGCAGTTTTCGAGAAGTCCCTGAAGGACCAGATGGACATGTTTCTGATGTTTTACTAGTGACTTAGAATAGATGAATGTCATCTAAATAAACGATAACAAAGACATTAAGGAAATCACAAAGAACATTGTTTATGAGTGCTTGGAAAAACGCTGGAGTGTTGCAGAGTCCAAAGGGCATAATCAAATATTTGAAGTGGCCAACCGGGGTCTTGAAGGCTGTCTTCCACTCATCTTCCTCTCTGAAGCGAATGAGGTGATAGGCATTGCAGAGATCCAGCTTAGTGAAACGGGTGGCTCCATGGACCGGTTCAAGTGCTGATGAGTAGAGAGGCAAAGGATATTTATTTTTAATAGTTATCTGATTTAGCCCTCTGTAATCAAGACATTGATGCAGAGATCCATGTTTCTGACAAAAAAGAACCTGGCACCACCGGGGACGAAGAATGGCAGATTATCCCTGCAGCTAAGGACTCACTTAAATATTTCTCCATCACCTCTCTCTCACGGTGAGAAATATTGAAAAGACGGCTGGTGGGTAAAGGGGCTCCAGGGAGAAAGTCAATAGCACAGTAATAGTGAGGTGAGAGAGAAAGTGCTTTGTTTTTACTGAAAACAGCACTGAGATGATGATATTCTATGGGAATGAGAGAGAGATCCGGAGGGTCCGCCTCATCAGGAGCTGCTGGGCGGGGACCTGGTGGAACGGCAGAACGGATGCAGGAGGAGGGACAGTTTATGGACCAGGACTCGATGAGCAGGTCTGACCAGTTGAGGGGAGGGTTATGTCTCTTTAACCAGTGGAAGCCAAGTACTACAGGAGAATGAGAGATGGGAAAGACAAAAAATGAAATAACTTTTTGATGATTACCTGAAATGATAAGTTGAAGAGGTTGGGTTTTATGTGTAATTTGAGGCAACTTTCTTCCATCAAGGGTCGAAATGTGGAGGGGAGAAGGTAATGGAATGGTTTCTATATTGAATTACTTTATGAAAGATAGGTTGATGAGGCTCTGCTCGCAACTGCAGTCAATAAGAATGGAGAGACTGATAGAGTCGGAATTGAAGCAGAGTGTGTCAGGAAGCAGAAATCGGGGAGATGAGTCATTTTTGAGTTGGTCCGACAGTTTTCCCGTTTCTACTGGCGGACCCGGTCTTTTGGCCTTACTGGGCAGGCAGCAATGTAGTGTCCTTAGGAACCGCAATATAAGCAATGGTTAGCCTGGATGCGCCGTTGTCTTTCTTCTGGGCTTAACCAAGTTCTGCTGTGCAGCATGGGTTCTGACCAGAGGAGGATGGAGCCTGGGAAAGAGCTGAGAGAAGTAATGAGAAGGATGTGGTCACCTGCATCTTCCTCTCTCCCTATTTCTTTCTCTTAAACAGTTATCAATTTGGATAGCCAGTGAGATGAGGTCATTCACTGTTCCGGGTTCATCTAAGGGAGCTAACTCGTCTTTTTAGGAATCATTCAGGGCATATAAAAATACACTTTTTAATGCAGATGAGTTCCATCCAGAAGCTGCAGCTTTTACTCTAAACTCAACAGCAAATTTGTCTGTGGTACGATGTCCTGGTTTTGGGGTCCACAAATTTCTGAATAAGGTGGTATGATCAGATTCATGGTTGAATGTTTGTTTAAACTCTAGCAAAATGCCGCCAAATGAGCAGACAAGCAGTATGATCTTGAAAACAGGCATCTCCCGATTCTAAGGCCTGGCCAGTAAGAAGTCCTATTATATACCAAATCTTTGATTCATCATGAGGAAAGCTCTAAGGTGCTCAATTGAAAACCAAAGACCACTGTGACAGAAATCCCCCACAGCAACTGATATCGTTTGAATATTTATCCGGCATTGGTGAGCTGAAGGAAGGAGGCGGGAGACTGATGGACGGGAAGAAAGTCGGCTGCTTCGTCTGAGTGCGATAAGGACTGTGCTGGTTGGAGATTCTGTAAAAGTTATTTCAGTTGTTAATTAGTATTTTCCTGTTGTTCACAGAGAGACCTTAAAACAGCGTCGTGGGATTAGTTAAGTGAGCTCTGTTCAGCAAGCGAACTTCTGAGAGCATCTGCTGGATCAGTATGACCCGAGTGTTATGTTATGATTTTAGATAAGTGCTTTACGGACATTTTTCATCCTACTCTTGGAGTAGGATGAAAAAGATCCTAAATCTTTCGATAAATAAAGTTTATTGACAATACAATGAATGTGAATGTGTCTTTGTCCGGGCAATCTGGGAGGCAGAAGGAACGGGAACACTGAAAGAGAATGAGCGATGAGAATGGTAATTGTGTGTAATGAATGTCCAGGAGCTTACTGATGATGAGGAAGATGAAGGAATCCAAGGGAGAGCGAGATGAGAGAGAAATTGGCTGGGTCTTTGTGGGAGTCCTTGAAGATCTGAAACAGAATGGTGACAGTTTGACCAGAGGGAAGCCGCATAAGTGTGGAGATGTTGGAGGACAGACAGGTTCACAGAGCTCGGCATGAGGAAGAGGCATAGATGCTTGCCAGTCATGGAACCTGAGCCGGCAGTAACTCTGAGACTGTGAGACAGATTCCAGGAATTCAGAAGAACCTTTAAAGCAGACTACAACTGATTAGTGAAGGTAGGTCACAAACAATACAAGTACGATACTTGGGCACCAAAGGACTAGCAACCGTTTCCTCTTAACCTCAACCAGATGAGGCTTGATGCAGCGCAGGTGCTCGGCTGATCCAACCTCCAACGTGGCTCTTGGACTCCCTCTTGTGGAAGCTGAAAAGAGATGCGGAGACCACACAGACAGCAACCTAAGCCTCCTGACAGCTTTCCTTTTTGAAATTCTGACCTCCAGGGACCTTGATGTTTAGAATTCCCTACTGGACCTTGGAGGTTTCTATTTCAAACATGCACTGAGAATGGACACAGGTCCCCAGAGCCTGAACAAATGAGTTTCAAGCCCATCATGTAATTGATTTTAACTAGATTACAAAATCTACACTTTTAAATCGACAAACTTAAAAACAGAGAATAAGAGATTTGATTTACTTTTTAACATTTTTTTAAGAGCCAAAGTTGTTGTCAGAGCCTTGCCACCTCCCCAGTTTCTAGTGTTTATCCTCAACTGCAGAAAGCAGCTGCTCACATCAGGTTCATGTTCACCATGGGAACACAAGTCGGTTTCAGGCTCAAACTTTTCAGTTTCTCAAACTGCCAACCTATCCTCTCAAGTACAAAATAAATACATATTTATTTCAAGCTGTTTTATTTAAAAATGTTAAGATCTTACAAGGGTTAATATAACACTGATTTAATTATTCAAATGTAATAATTAAAATATTAATTGCTATAAAAGGACCTATTTTCCTCAACAGTATAATAACTCATAATTTAGTGGAACATTTTTTTTCTGGACTTGTTAATTGGACTGTAAAGTGTTTATGCTTTTAATTCACCTGCTGGTAGACCCAACAACAGAAGACTTATTGTGATAATAGTCATTGTTACTGCTCAATTTTGTCTTTCTCTTTAAATCTTAAGCTATTTATATGTGTTTAAATTACAATAAAACACAAAAAGCTAACAAAAAAGAAATAACAGCCATCCCGGAAGTATTTCTTTTAGTGGATGTGCAGATGAACTGACTATAGTATATGAATTGTTATTCCTGCACAGATTGTGCAGTGACGGGCAGAAACAATTGCAAATGGCATTATCTTAAGGCATTTCCAGAGCTGCAACTGCTGCTCTTATGGAGATGATTGCTCTTACAATGATAAACTAGTAAAGTGCATTTAATCAGCAGCACATGTTTTTTCCTTCTTAAATAAAAATAAAAAAAGCAACTGTGGACTTTTTTTTTTTTACATATATGCATGATTCTATATTTTTATTCCTCTTAAACGGATAACACTCAATAGATGTTTAAAGTGGAATAGGTGGAATATATTTTAAAATCTGTGATTAAACAGTTTTTATGCTGTACAGAAATCCCATTACATGTGCTCAAATTCAGAATCTTTTGATTTTTATTTCTCTGGGGTATCAAGCCATTCAGTAATTCTCACTGGATGTGTCAGAGGCAGAAACAAGTGGAAGAATGCATTAAACAGTGGGCAAAAAATAGGAACATTTTACCACTGCCTCTTGTTTCCCCACAGGAAAAAGAAAATTGATATTTGTCCGTAAGATGAAATTGGAAGATAGCAAGAAAAGATGCGATTTCAGAGACAATGGGAAAACGACTGAAAGAGGGAGAAGCCAAGGGAAAGCTTGTCTGATTAAAGATGGAGATACCAGAGTATCTCTTTTTCCCTCAGGGTATGGCATGGTTCTGAATGTCCACCACTCATGGAGGGCTTGGACAAAGCTATTTTAGGGGTCCTCGTTTGTTTGGATCAAATCCTTTTACAGCGTTGTAAATGTAGACAATTGCACAGAATGGACTGTCGTGAGAATAACTGCACTGAACAGTTTGAAGTCTGTTTTGCTTCAATCTTCAGTTTGCTTTTGTTTTATGTGTGCTTCATGAGAGTAGATGGTGTCTTCTCGTCCTCCTCCTCCACAGTGTGGTGCTGGATAACTGTATGTGATTACAGATGCAGAGAAAACAGATCCTGAAAGCGCACATTGCAGCTGTGTGAAGCCCACTGAGCCACAGCTGGGCCGGACCCAAGAGGAGCATCTCCTCCTGGGTCCCGCTCTCCATGGGTCCTTGTGGGTCCCCCTGATTGTGGGTCCAGTTTACTCTGCCATGGGAAAAGGTGGCGCTCCATAATAATTGTTTGCTTTAATCCTGAAGTGAGATCACATGGAGCTGGATACATAAGCACATATGTACTGAGAGAGAGTAAAACAGGCAAAACAAATAAAGAAAAAATCCCGGCCAAGCTGACTCATCCACTTGAACACAGCGTGAGCCTCTCATTTTGGATTTCTCTCTGAGCTTTCTGCCCAGTCCAGGCGAGAACCCTGAAATCACTGGTTATACTTTTCCTTTTCCCACTCCAATAGCCTCCTCCGTTCTGCTTTCTCACTTTCTTTTCTTCATTCTCCTTCAATAAAGGAGTCTTGAAAGCCTAGACTGTGATTTTCACACCCCTTTCTATCTGCTCGCCACACTATAAAAGGATCCCTCTGCACAGCCATCCTCCCTCTCTCCCTCTGCTGTTACACTTATCCCTGTTTCCCTCCCTGTCTCTTTGAGTCCTGTTCAGGTGTGACTTAACGCCTTACTATTCCCTTTTCATTTTCTGACTCAATCCCCCTTTTTTTCACATAAAAGACTTTCTGCTTCCCTCAGCTCACCCTCATTCCCACTCTTTCTTCTCCCTCACATTTTCTTTTGGCCCCAGGAGATAGTTCAGATAACAGGTGGAGCCACCGCTTTTGACACAAGTATCAGGTTTCCATCTATATGAAATACAAGAATGCAGCATAACCCTGGGCTAAAATGAAAATTACCAGTAATCCACATGTGTAGGCACATGTGTAGTGAGATTCAGCAACCACCCAGCGTCCCCATTGCAAGGGAGTTTTATTAGAATATCATATTTCTATTTATTGAAGTTATTTGCTTGTAGGGAATGTTTGTTTTGATATTTTGTCTCAAAGATAACAGAAGGAACCTGAAAACCAGATAAGGTTTGCAATAATGCTCACTGTGTATGTAAATGCATGTGGTGCCTTTCAAAAGTCCATCCATCCATCCATCCATTTTCTAACACCCTTGATATAGACATAGAAGTGTCTAATGATAAAGTGGAAGGATTTATAATTTAAAATTATTTTTGTTTTACTCTTTAAGACTTTACAAAACCTGTCAAATGGAAATGTTAAATGTGTGACCATCTTTCATTCACTCATAGATCATTTTGATGTTTGTTGAGCTATTTCCCTACCAGCTTCTCACTCAGTCTTCTTTTCAAAACAACTCATCCTCAGTCTTAGTGGATGGAGAAAACCTTCCCACAGTAAATTAAATTTGATTTGAACTTTGACTATGCCATTCTAACACAATAAATGCCATCTCTGAAAATTTGACTTCTAAAGACATGGCTACTAAAGAAAATAATCCCTACAGCACCATGCTGCCACCACGTTTCATCATACTCATGGTGTTTAAGATCAGGAACAGGATCTCGGTACTAATCCATTTTAAGACTTCAGATTTTTATGTCTGAGAAGTTTTAAAAACCATGTATTACTACCCTTCACCTTCTCAAAGATACACGTTCTTTAGTCAAACACATTATACAGTGTATCACAAAAGTGAGTACACCCCTCACATTTCTGCAGATATTTAAGTATATCTTTTCATGGGACAACACAGACAAAATGACACTTTGACACAATGAAAAGTAGTCTGTGTGCAGCTTATATCACAGTATAAATTTATTCCTCCCTCAAAATAACTCTATATACAGCCATTAATGTCGAAACTACCTGCAACGAAAGTGAGTACACCCCTTAATTAAAGTTCTTTAAATGTCAATATTTTGTATGGCCAGCATTATTTACCAAAACTGCCTTAACTATTGTGGGCATGGAGTTTGCCAGAGCTTCGTAGGTTCCCATTGGAATGGATTTCCCCTCCTCCATGATGACATCACTGAGCTGATACATATTCAAGAGTCTGCGCTCCTCCGTCTTCCACTTGAGGACGTCCCAAAGATGTTCTATTGGGTTTAGGTTTGGAGACATGTTTGGCCAGTCCAACTCCTTTACCCTCAGCCGCTTCAATAAAGCAGTGGCTGTCTTAGAGGCATGTTTGGGCTCATTCTCATGCTGGAACGCTGCCCTGCAACCCAGTTTCCACAGGGAGGGGATCATGCTCTGCTTCAGTATTTCACAGTACATATTGGAGTTCATAAAATGTAACTCCCCAACACCTGCTGCATTCATGCAGCCCCAGACCATGACATTCCCACCACCATGCTTAACTGTAGGCATCACACACTTATCTTTGTACTCCTCACCTGATTGCTGCCACACATGCTTGAGACCATCTGAACCAAACAAATTAATCTGGGTCTCATAAGACTACAGCACATGGTTCCTGTAATCCATATCCTTTAACATGTCTTCAGCAAACTGTTTGCGGGATTTCTTGTGTGCAGATTCAGAAAAGGCTTCCTTCTGGGGTGACAACCATGCAGACTAATTTGATATAGTGTGCTGTGTATGGTCTGAACACTGACAGGCTGACCCCTGACCTCTTCAATCTCTGTAGCAATCCTGAAAGAACCCCTGCACCTATCTTTCAAAGACAGTGCTTGGATGCGACGCTGAGCATGTGCACTCGGCTTCTTTGGACAACCAATGTGATGTCTGTTCTGAGTGGACCCAACTAAAAATGATGGATGATCTTGACTACTGTGCTGCGGCTCAGTCCCAGGGTGTTGGCAATCCTCTTGTAGCCTTGGCCATCTTCATATAGCGCAACAATTTGTCTTAAGATCCTCAGAGAGTTCTTTGCCATAGGGTGCCATGTTGGAACTTTTAGTGACTAGTATGAGGGAGTGAGAGAGCTGTACTACAAAATCTTACTCACCTGCTCCCTATGCACACACCTGAGGCCTAGTAACACTAATCAGTCACATGACATTTTGGAGGGAAAATGACAAGCAGTGCTCAGTTTGAACATTTAGAGGTGTAGTCTCTTAGGGGTGTTGTAATGAAGGTCTTCATTACTTTGCTGGAAAACACTTAAAATGTGTATTGAATGATAAATGAAACAGGTACAAACAAATTGAAGTATTTTATTGATTGTGTGTTTTTTTTATGCAGTGTCATCTCAGTTGGAACTGCTGGTGTCCTGTTAAAATAAAACAAAAAATGGATAACATAAGTATTGTGACTGTTTGAAATGCACTGAAATGTTTAAAGGCTTTGTGTAGATGTGGCTTACCTCTGTTTCTACCTCTGCAGGGTGTTCAGGCTAAAAGATTCTCTGGGGGCCTTAGCACCTTTTAAAGGTTCCAGAAGAGACCATTGTAGATGGAAGGGGGGAGAACTATGCACTTTAGAAGTTTAATATTAGATTTATATTCATA
The DNA here is from genome assembly GCA_903067095.1 of Girardinus metallicus. Lineage (NCBI taxonomy): Eukaryota > Metazoa > Chordata > Actinopteri > Cyprinodontiformes > Poeciliidae > Girardinus > Girardinus metallicus. Next base: position 29,919 of record CAEGAE010003544.1, read on the forward strand.
GAAATGTCTTTTTAGAGGTACTTAAAATGAATAGTATTTGCTCATATATATCATTCTGATAATTTGGTTATTTTTCTGAAAGTTTGTTTGTGTGTATGTATTTTGTTTTACTGTGTTTCATGGTGGGTTTGTTAATTGGAGCAGCCATGGACTATAAAAGGCTGCATGTTAGTCACATTGTGGGTAGTTGCTACTGACAGTGTTGTAGTACTCAAGACCGGTCTTGGTCTCGAGACCATTTTTTGATGGTCTCGGTCTTGTCTCAGACTCGACCTCATTTGGTCTCGGTCTTGTCTCGGTCTCGGGCGCTGAGGACTCGGGATTTTATTTCAAGACCAGTCAAGACCGCAACTGTGGAAATATCACTAAACTTACAGCATACTATCTAACTTTTTTGTTTTCAGTGGATGCAAAACGCACCGATTAAAATCCAAGCAATAAGGTGACTTACTAATTACGTGTTTCTGTTATCCCCCCACCCCCTCCCCACCTTCCACTCGCAAGCAGCTCTCTGAGACATATGCAGTGGTTTTCTTTGAGCGGCAGAAGATGTGTCTAATCGTCAGTAATAGAACTGCGCTGCATAAATCATAAGAAATCCGATGGCGACAGCTAATTCAGCAGCGCTTCGCTTTCACGGACGGTGGGGACTATGTCTAACTTTTTTCGTCACTTAGAAAAGAGGTTCAAAGAAAGGTAAGCTCCTTTGATGTGATGTTAGCAAAGCTAGCTGTACAGAGGCACATAAGCATTTGTGATGTCACTCACTGCACTGAATTATTGAGCGGAGGTGTTGACAAACATGTCACATATATGGGACAACACTGTGTCCAAAAGTCTGCAATATAGTGATATGACATTCACGAACGGTCCGAGTCTTCTGAACTTGTCTTAACTAAGAAGATACGACTGGAGGCTCACTGAGAGCTGTTCTTTGTTCTTGTAATACTTTGCATACACTGCAGTAGCTATCATTATTTTTATTTAATTATATATATTGCCTCTCCTTGGGCTGCCACCTTATCGTAGTGGAGGGGTTTGAGTGTCCCAATGATCCTGGGAGCTATGCTGTCTGGGGCTTTATGCCCCTGGTAGGGTCACCCAAGGCAGACTGGTCCTAGATGAGGAACCAGACAAAGCGCAGCCCAGAGACCCCAATGATGAATAAAAACATTGGATCTGGCCTTCCCTTGCCCGGACGTGGGTCACCGAGGCCCCACTCTGGAGCCAGGCCTGGAGGAGGGGCACGATGGCAAGCGCCTGGTGGCCGGGCTTATTTCCATGGAACCCGGTCGGGCTCAGCCCGAAGGAGAAACATGGGTCCCCCCTTCCATGGGCCCACCACCCATGAGAGGGGCCAAAGG
>CAEGAE010003547.1:0-89464 GCA_903067095.1 Girardinus metallicus
CTCCGGCTTCCTCCCACAGTCCAAAAACATGACTGTCAGGTTGATTGGCCTCTCCAAATTGTCCCTAGGTGTGTGTGCATGGTTGTTTGTCCTGTGTGTCTCTGTGTTGTCCTGCGACAGACTGGTGACCTGTCCAGGGTGTACCCCGCCTCTCACCCGGAACGTAGCTGGAGAGGCACCAGCACCCCTCCCGACCCCATTAAGGGACGAAGGGTGAATAGAAAATGGATGGATGGATGAACCAACTAATAAACTTTTTATTCAAAGCAATACTTTAACATTTAAGGACCTTGTATTTTAAAAAATACTGTAAATAATGTATAAAGCATTGAACAAATGTCTTCCTGTTTAGTTTTATGTAATGTTGTTTATTTACCAGAATAAAGTGAATCTGAATTTTGCTTTTGATGTAATTATTTTAAGGTCGGGTCATGAAAACATTCAGTTACCATGGCAACCCTCTGGTCAGCATAACAACAGATAATATCCCTTTTTAACTAAAATAACTTCAAATTTCAACAGATGTACTTCACAATTAGACATTTACTCTTGATTTTAACTACTAACACATGTTATTACATGTATCTAGATATACAGATCTATTAAAGGAGCTCAGAGTCCAGGGAGTCTGCTGATGGCTTGATGGTGGACTAGCCAGCACCAAGTTCAGATTTCAAGAAATGAGATTCAATAAAATATTACCAGTAACTGCACAAAGGTTACATGTTTGAGACTCACAGTTGTAAGACATTCATATTCTCTATACGCTCTGTTTGTAATTTGGGGATAGAAATGCTCCTGCTATCACTAAAAGTCTTAGTTTTTAAAGTGTGCTGTAGCCATTCTGCAGTTATAGTTATCTGAAAAATAAATAGGTTACCATTTCTGAGATGATTACCATTTCAAACTACTGAGTTTCTGCCCCTGTTCAAAGTTTAAGCCTCCATAACAGAAATACTCTTTTAAATTTTATAATATAAACAATGACAGAAATTAAATACAGTATAATACTTCTTAGGTTTGAACTCACATTTATCTACAAATGTACAAGAGTCTTTCTAGCTCAACCGGGAAATGTGGCCATTAAAGTGAATTATAGATGTTAGAGCATAAATGTGTTTATGTTCCAACCAGCAGGATTTCTTCAGGAGTTGCTGTGAGTGAACGAGTTCAATTTAAGCTGTAAATGATCAAACAATTTATTTTTTATCAATTAAAGCAATGTCAACACAGATTATTAACTCCAATGTAAAGATTCTTTCCACACTGTCCATGTAGCATAAAAGATCCTTTTTTCATCTAGCTGAGGAGCGTTTTCTGGACTGTGGCGCCCCCTGCTGGTCACAGCACACATAGCAGTCCCAACTGAACAGTTCTCTGGTGATAGGTATTTTCTAAACCTACATAAAAGAACCACAGACAACGTATCGGTTTTCAACTAAGCTTTCATGAAAGGAGAAGACTCAGCAAACTGCTCCTCCAAGCCGTTCACTGAATGTTCTGACGTCTCTCAGTCAGAGCTTGTCTTTTATTAAACAAGAGAGAGAGATAAGAAGAAAAGGCAGGTTTATCTACACACAGGTCATCTAGTCCTTTCTCCTGAGAGCGATTTCCCTCAAGGGCAGAGGGAACAATCAGTTCAGTGAGAGTGGGTCAAAAGTTTTCAACACACACTCTGGGTGTAGGCCAACACTCCTACATGGAAATACCAATGTAAGAATGATAACAACTCACAATAATTCCAACATCTGGTTAACATTTTATTCATCTCCACTTTTCTAATACTTTGAATCAATAAAAACTGCCCTAATTTCATATTCCAGTCTTTTTTTCCTTTGATCCACATTCTGAAAAATACGTTTCAGCTTTTTGTTTTCCTGGAGGAAGGAGGTCAGGTTTCTCTCAACTGAAGAGGGTTTGTAACAACTAAAAGATGAGCAATAAATGTTTCAAGCTTGATGTGAAGCTTAATGTTGGTCTGGATGAAGACGCCCTGATGGTGGCGCTATCGGGCCGCCTTCAGCCATGAATCCCGGCTGTTAGAGCCAACGTCCTGCTGATGTCTGGAAAGCAGTTTGACTTGATTTATTTTTAAAAGTCTGAGTCTGGTGGAAAAACATGACAGGAAACAGAGAGGATGTCAGCAAATACAAACAGGAAGTGAATGTGGAGCAAATGAAGACGAACCGGACAGTTTCAGTCTCACAACAAAACGCAAGAAAACATCAAATCAACTCAAAGAGGAAAACCTGAGAGACTTGTTGTGCAAGATGGATGGACTTGTCTGGGCTAAATTTAGCCACACTTTTAAGATAGTTCCCTTTTAGCAGACAGCCTGATTTTAGGCTGGTTTATCTCACCGTTTCTGATTGGAACGGGAAAATGAGAGGAACATGAGCGGATGCGTCTGCTGATCAACTTCTGTTCACTTTTACTTTGGAGGAGTTTTATTTCCTCTGATCACCAGTTGTCATTACACCTCCCACTGCTCCCACTGCTCCCAGAGCTCCCAGTTCTTGATGGTTTGGGTTCAGTTATGTTCCAGAGTTTTACGGCAAAGTACTGAAGTTGACCTGCCTCCTGAGTCTGGAGAGAAAAGATAAAGCCCCTAATAATGAATAGCTGGAGAGTAGTAGGAGAGAGTAGCGAAGTTCATTTTTTTCAGCCTGCACTGAAAAAAATGAACAGCTGATCCAACTTAAATATATATACTATGTTAATTGGTCACAAGTAGTCAAGTTAATTTATGAAGATTATTAAAGGGGCAGTTTTATGTAAAATTATTTTATCTTTAAATCATGTTTTAATGTTTTTCTCTGTTTTGATGTTTGAGAAATCCGTTAATCTCCATGGCAACCGACTGTTAAAACATGCGAGTGGACTTAGCCCCGCCTTCGAGGCGCAGCTCCTCCCCACTCAGCTCTTTCAGACTAGCCAGCAGCAATTAGCAAACATCTGCTGAGTTCCTTATAGGAGCTGCTGCTCAGAGCATCGCTGGTAAAAAAAAAAAAAAAAAAAAAAAAAACATTAAAAGGTTAACAGAGGAGCCATGTTGGGATGACTTCCTGGAGGAGGAGCTTTGGAAAGAGCAGGAGTTTTTAAATAGACAGAGGCCCAATTTCAAGGAGTTAAATTAGGAAGTAAAATTTAAGTCATATTTGACATATGAAGCATTTCATAACTGAAGGTAGCACAGTTAGTTGATTGTGAATGTCGATGTGGCTGGAAAACAGACGCTGCTTCTCTAAATGCAGATCAAAACGGTTTGATAAACTTCATTTAGTTACTTGTGACCAATCAATTTATTTTCAGTCTCCAGCAGCGTAACAACTGCAGCCGGTCCACCAGATTAATAAAAGTACAGCTTTAACCTCACAGCCGGTTCGGTTTAAAGGGGAACCGAACCGGCTCCCCTTTAGCCGGTTCGGTTCCCGGTCCAGATTCCAGGACCTGGAATCTGGTCCTGGAATCTGGTCCAGGAATTCCTGGTCCAGATTCGGAATCTGAATCCTGCAGGAGAAGTGCTGACAGGACCAGTTCGATCCCAGGTCCAGATGTGAAGCGGGCCGGCCGGATGAATTGCTCCACTGAGTCAAACAGCAGAGGAGCGGGTCCGACCGGTTCTGATGGGTCTCTGGTGTCCGCGACAGCTGCACCGAATCCGAACAGCGTCTCCAGATTTCCTGGTTCCTCCCGCCGCCCCGCCTTCCTGCGGCTGGATCAGCTTCAGGCTGCAGCAGAGGAGCAGAACCAGAACCAGCGCCGCCGCTCTGCTGAAGCCTTCACAGTAAGTCTTCTTCTCCGTTTCCTTCATCTTCATCATGATGGGTCTTCATGCTGCTGCTGGTCTGACCGTAAAACGACCTGCTGGGTTTAGAGGAGACCTGAAGCCCGCAGCGGCTTCGGCTCATCGGAATGAAACTAGTTCAGCCTGAAGCAGCTGGAGAGACGCGGCTGTTGTGATTTCACTGAAAACCTTCAAATCGTAGATAAACTCTGAATTTAATTTATGAGGGGGAGAAAAAAAACAGTTGATCAATTAATCTGATCACCATCTGCAGGAAAACTGGAAAGAACTCTGAAGCTTTTTCTGTTTTCACATTTTATTCCAAACGTTTGCGACCCTGACGGTCTGCTGTAAAACCTCCTGATAACGCCAAGAGTTACTGATTAACTCAAACGCGGGATCTGCAGGAGGTTCTTGCACCTCACAGCCCGTCAGAACCACCAGGATCCGGTCCGGTTTACTGTGGCTCCAAACGGAAGAGTCGGAACAATCGGAAGATTTGAACATTTAATGTCAGCCAAACCAGAAAAGATGAAAAAAAAAAAAAAAAAACACACACAGAGATCAAACATTAAATTAATCTCAGGTCAGTTTAACGTGATGGTCGGAGTCCCCTGAGAGCATCAGCCTTTCTCCAGGAGACCCGGTGAACGGGAACAACAACTAAATGTTGGATTAAAAAGAAACAATCACAACGAGAGGAGAAGTTTAACTCTGGAGTTACTAAAGTTCATGAAACAGATTTAATTTCTCAACCGAGTCAATCATTAGACTATGTTTTTACGATGTTTTTCTGTTTCGTCACATTGTTTTAAAATGGGTTTATTTATTTATTTATTTTTGCTGCGTTCACATTTGTAGATCACGATTCTTACATTTATTTCCATGCCTGAAATAATAAAATGTTGAAGTCAAAGGTGTGAGGAGCTCAGTCAGCTCAGAGGGACGATGTTTGAATTTCAGTCTTAATGCCTGAAGCAGCAAGAAGAGAAGACCATCCAAACCAGAACCCTACAGAGGCTTTTAAAAGCTCTGGGATCGTTCTGCTGACAGCAGAGGACGAGGAGAGGCGACAAACTGAATCCAAAGTACTGTCTGAATTCAGTACTTCTGCTCCAGTTCTGACCAGCATTATAACCCTGATGACCTCATCGCTCCAAACAGCTAGCCCGCTGCTACGTTAGCGAGTCCAGCGGTGAGGCTGTGTTTGTCATTCTGTTGGTGACCGAGCTGCAGCTGGACTCAGGTTGGACTCCAGAGGAAGTCATGAAGCTTCACTGCTGCTGGGACACAGGAAACCAGTCAAACCAGTTTGACAACATGTAGGAAGTGTTGCTGCATCTTAAACTAAGGTCAGATATCTAATCTGGTTGCCATCCAGATGAAACGGATTCTGAGCTGAGGATGCTCTGATAAGGAATTGTTTCCTGTCGAAACAGGAAGTTAAATCACCTGGAGCAGATTACTCAAAAAATAAAAACATGGCAGAGGAAAATCTGAATGCTAATCGATCAAAGAAATGTTGAAATTACATTTTTATGGAGGCTTTTTCCTGAAGTTTAAACAGAACCTGAGCTGCAAACCTAAACAAGTCTAAGGCAGGTCAAAGTGCTTTACACATACAAACATTACAAACCAATTACGAAAACAAACATTACATTTAATCAAATGCCCATGTTCAATGTTTTAACATTTCTCAATGGTTTGAAACAAAATAATTTTCTGAAAATGAAAGCTCGCAGATGTTTGGTTTCAGACAATAAAACATTTTCTTAAGCATTTTTATGAAAATGTGTATTTTTACATTTTCAAGCTTACAAAGTTAAGCATTAATCGGATTAATCTCAGCGCTGAACATTTGATGATTTCCTCACCAAGCAGAGACATCATCTGACCTGAGAATTACCACAACATATCTGTAGATTTTAAAAAAATTGATGTTAAGCTCAGAAATAAAATAAAAAAAACAAACAAAGTTTAAAATTTTATAGGAAAAAATTAAAGATTTTGATATTAAGGTCAGAATTATTCTAGAAAAAACGAGTTTGGAAAGTCAAAAAATTGCGAAATTTTCAGATTGCTCTGAAAATTTCTAGAAAAAACATGGAGATTTCTGACTTTTGAAACTCTGAAATTTCCTTCCTTTTTTTTTTAAGAACTTTTCTGAGTTTTTGGCGGACTGACGGCCGCACGGCGCAGAGGACAGACTCTCAGTTTCAGACTGTTTTTATTTAAAAACAGGCTGCAGAAAACGACCCACGGACGAATTCAGACCAGCTGTAGTGTGAAACATTGGTTACCATGGAGACGTGGGGAATTAACGGAGAGCCGCGTTAGGAAACGAGCTCAGGTCCTTCACAATAAAAGCCCTGTTGTGTTTCGTGTCGGCGGTGGGAGCATCGGCGGCCCACGGCCCTGATGGAGGCCCTTCGTGGAGCCCAGAGGTCGGGCTGAACGCCTCCTGACCTTTGGGGGGTTTTGCTGCGTACGGTCGCCTGTGATTTCGCCTTCGGTTCCTTTGTAGTTTTGCTCCTGTCCTGCTTTTCTCTCATTTTCTCTCTGAGGTTTGCAGAAATGTGTTGTGTGCAGTGCAAACGCGAGTGTGTAAAATGTGTGTGTGGGCGGCGGTTCGGGACCTAATGACAGAGTCCGGAACCGGCCGCACCAGTCCCCCTCATCGCTGTGTGTTTTGCAGGTTCTGCTCTCCTGTCCGCACCGGCCGCAGAGAAAGGATGGTGGCCGACAGCATGACCTCCGCTGGGTCCGCGGGCCGCCGCTGGAGCCCATTCCGCAGCATCAAGGTTCGTCTGAGTTCAGGGTGGAACAGCAGACGCTGCTGACATGATGGATGGTTGGTGGAAGCCAACATTCACTGTGTGGAAACACACAGGCTGTTTACATCAAACCTTTTCTGACTCAAGTCGGTTTGGATTAACGAAATTCAGAATCTAAAAAGATTCGTCTTTTTTAAAGTGTGACGTTTAAGGATACTCGGTTAAGCGCAAAGCAAAACCCTGATTATGATGAGGTTTTCTGAAGCTTCTGATGAGTTAATTCACAACATTTGAGTTGATTTATGTTAACGCTTATTTTTGTGACATCACAGAAAATTTATATTGAGACTTGAATAACATTTTTAATCGAGCTAATTGCAGGCTTTGTAATTAAGTAAAAAAACAAGCATTTTAATAAGCAACATTTTCAGTTCAAAACTCATTTTTGCTGCTAAATTATTAAACAAATATATGAGCTCAACATTTTTAACCAACAGATTGGAGCAAAGTTTTGTTCCAAGAGTGCATGAAAGTAATCAAATTATAACCAGTTTAACCAATCAGACTGCCGTCCATTGTAGCATTAAAGTGCTCAAGTGGTGGAATCTTCATCAGCGCGGACAAAGTGTCTGCAGGGTGTAACATGAGATAAAACAATTCAATTATTGCTGCAATATATGAAACAGCATTTGTTTAAATGCCTGTTTAAAGTTGTTAGCATGTCCAGAAGATGTGAAGGAGATGAAAAGTGTCAGCTAAACAAGCAGTGTTTAACTGACACTGCTTGTTTTTCCACTGAAGCAGAGCGGCAGTTCTTAGCAGTTAGAGCCTGAAAACCCTGGATATCCCGGATGAATCTTGCTGCTTCCTGACGTCTGGATTAATCCATCCTGTCATCGTTCTGTTCATGTGAATGTGAAGGTTTCAGGTCATAAGACCCAGATAAACTCGGTGTTTGACTTTCAGGACATTTTGTTCTTGTTTTCATTCTGAAGCTCTTCCGACCTCCCACCCTTTTCTATTTTTCTTCCAAGCTGTTGGAGTTTCCTGGAATGGAAAAACGTTTCCAGGGAACTCTGGTGGTTTGCAGAGATGAGAGGGAAATCTGGAGTGGATCAGGACTTTCCTGAGCTCTTCTGGTGGAGCAGAGGATGAAAAAGCTACCATGTTGTCTTCCCTCTGCTTTCAGGTGTTTGTGCTGTGCCACAGTCTGCTGCAGCTGGCTCAGCTACTCGTGTCAGGCTACATGAAGAGCTCCATCTCCACCATCGAGAGGCGCTATGGCCTGTCAAGCCAGAAGTCTGGAATCCTGGCCGCCTTCAATGAGGTCAGTGCTTCGCCTCGATTCAAACCCAAACCACTCAAAGGTCTCAGGATGATGTTAGCTGGAGATCAAGCATGGAACCTCTCCAGCACCGAAATGTTACAAAATAAACTCTTAGGCAACTTTGACCCAATAAAATCTGGGTCAAAGTATTTACCCTACTTGGGCTTTTCCACATTTCGTTCTGATCCAACAACAATCATCAGTGGGTTTCATTTGAACCAAGCACAACAATACGAACCTGATAAATGGGTTTTATTTCAGACAGTTCAAAGTGCCTTAAAAACATGCTACAGTCATCAGTCACTAAACGAGCAATAAACATTTAGTCAAATGCCATCATCACACAAATACACATCAAATATGTTGAATTTATTATTAATCATCTCTGACCAGGTGAGGTCTTACCCTTGATATAAAGGAGCTCAGTGTTTTGATTGCTTTGCAGTTTTCTGCAAGTTTGTTCCAGATTATGACCTTCACAGTTACTCTCCCCTCTGCTGTGTCTTCGTGTCCTTCACCCGTCCCTCTGCTCTCGTGTCCAGGTGGGGAACACTGTCCTCATCGTCTTTGTGAGTTTCTTGGGCAGCCGCGTCCATCGGCCGAGGTTCATCGGGGGCGGAGCTCTGCTGGCGTGCTTGGCCTCTCTTCTGATGGCAGTGCCTCACTTCCTGAGTGGAGAGTACACCTACACGGACAAGATCACCAGTAAGAACCGCACTCTGTCCTCTGACCTCTCATTCAGGCTGGACCTGAATGTTACTTCCTGAGACTGAGCCTTGCTTTGATGCTTGAGGGTGAGCCTGCCTGTTTCCCTACAGCATCCAGCAGTAACAAGTCTGGCCTCTGCTTCTCCTCGTTGCCCTCCAACCAGACGTGCCAGAAGGAGGACAGCGACACCCAGTGGGCCGTCTACCCGCTGCTGCTGCTGGGCCAGCTGCTGCTGGGCATCGGCGCCGTTCCCATCCAGCCCTTCGGCATCTCCTACATTGACGACTACGCCAGCAGGAGGAACTCTCCGCTCTACCTTGGTAGGAGACCAAAGATAAACTTTAACCCAGTCAAGAACCACGTAGCTTCTGTTTCTAATACTTATCAAGCTCAGAGAGTGTTTTCGTTTCTACCAAATAAACTCTTATACATGAACTGGTTTCTTCAAACACTGGCGCTTCGTTAAGAGTCGACACCCGTTTCCTCCGGTTTGGGGAACCCAGCATGCATTATCAGCGGTTGGTGTTACACAACACAATAGCAGGACACAAGATAGCGGAGCTGTTGCTGCTTTGTTTAAATATCTTCCTTTAACTTAGCAATCTGCAGTCTGGAGAACAGACCTTTTAACTTATCACTCTTACTGTCAAGAATAGAGAGACTGAAATCACAAAGCAACAGAGAAGCTGATAACTCTGACCAGCGATAATGGAGTCAGTGGTAGATTTGGTTTGTGTTATGGAAACATTCAAGACTGGTTCAAAAACTCAGATTCCAGACCGCGTTGGTGGAAATTGCCTCCCACGGAGCTCATGTCTCTAGGAGACATGAGAATCGTGTGATCTTCTTTCAACAAGAAGCTGAAAGCCGTCCAGGAACTCACTGAGCTGTTCACTGGAATCCAGTAATATCGGTGAGACGTCACTGAGACACTGCAGAGACAAGTTCAGCCTCATTTTGAAAGACAAACAGTTAGCTGTTTCCTCCTGCCATCCCATCATGCCTCAGAGCTTCTGTCCAGTTTTCTACTGGACCATATTAATCTAACATCGGTTAAACTAGAGGTGGGACTCGATTAAACTATTAATCAAGTCAATAGGAGGGTCTGTAAGTGATTAATCACATTTTAATTAAAAGCTACATGTGGAGAAAATCAGCAACATTTTCAATTTATAAACCTTTTTTGGTACTATAGTAATGAATAGCTAGCCATCAGAGCTCAACAACGGAGATATTTATAGTTTTTAATCTTCAGGTTCTTCAACCACCAGACTGGAGCAAAGAGTTTCAGAAAGTCCTGATCATTCATGGAGCTTCTTTAGACATCTGGACTGTGGACACTAATGTTAGCATCAGCTGCTACATGTTAGCATTCGGATGCTATTTTAGGCTAGCATTGCTTCAGTGATAGGCTAACTCTTTTTAGCACACCAGCAACAGTCTTTTCCAGTGTCCAATCAGATAGTTTAGAAGCAGAAATTAACCCCAGTGGGACCAGAGGAGACGCTTTGCTGTTAGTGGATGACGGTGTGCTTCAGATTTACAGGAGTACCAGAAACACACAAACATAAAGCTTCCTAACAAAATTTGCAAATAATTACGTTTAAAACAATTATATTTTAAAATCTATGTAATTAATCAAAATTAGCATGTTAAAATTCCAGTCCCAGTCTAAACATAAAGCTTTACTTTTAAAATGACAGAGTGTAAGAGAGTGTTGTACATTGGATTCCTCAGACTGATAGCATGGCTTTGAGAAAAGTACCACCTTGCTCTATAATGACGACCTAAAGGCTGGTATGAACGGCATGTTTCTGCTGGATAAATTAGTCTCTCTCTCTCTGTGTGTCATTAAGATCAACCTGGAGGCATCTAAGGAAATGTTGCCTACTCATCATGAGGGCAGTTCAACATTATACAGACAAACAAAAATACTTATTAATCTGTCAGTCTTGTCAAATGGCAACACTGATTAAAATAAACATATTTGTGAAACTGCAGCACCTCTGCTTATCTGACTGACCTACTTTAACTGGTTTCCTGGAACTGAATCTAAATCCCAGATTTAAATGTCACGGTTCATCTCTGCTCCGCTGAAACTCCTTTATATTAGTAACTTGTAACTACATGTTCTGATTCAGATGAATGTTCACATCCACAATAAAAACTCAGTAATCAGAATGCATGAAAATACACAAATACACCAACAAACAGAAAATTTGCTGGTTTTCATCTGGGATCCATGAGCAACAACATGCCATGTCTGTAATATTATAAATATTGGTTATAAATTAGGTTCTGAGTCTGAACTGATGTATTTCTGGTGCTAATTGACTCAAAGCACTATAGTGAGGTTTTCTTGTTTGTGTTTTTCTCTGAAGTTTTTCTTTGATGTGTTGCTGCGTCTTGCAGGCATCCTTCTGGCCATGACCTCCATCGGCCCAGCGCTCGGCTTTGTCACTGGATCCTTCCTTCTGCGCTTCTATGTGGACTTTGACAAACTTTCCAGAGGTGAGGATTCACTCTGCTGACAGGTCCCAGCTGGACCAAACACCGACACTTGTTTACCATTAGTAAACAAAAGGGAGGACTTCCTGTTTAACACATTGCTCAAAGGAATGGATGCGGGTCACTCATGAACAGACTGCTAAAACTACCAGGAGCAAAACATAGATGATTAAAGTCAAATGTACACCCTTTAGGGAACTCAGCGTTTCCTTTTTCTACAGAAATTATATTTATCACTGGGGAGTGGGCAGGAAATATGAGAACAACAAACACCAATTTGAACCCAGTAGCGTTTAAAAGCTCCAACCCATTTCCTGGAATCCAGCAGTTCCTGAAGAAAACAGTAACTTCCTACAAGCGTGCTCCACTTGTAGTTCAGCAGCAGCACTGAACCCTCAGGGTGTTCACTGCTAAAAAAATAACCCGAGCAACAACAGGAGCCAGAGAAAATAAACCCTTCAGATCAGCTCAGGCGTTCAGTTACAAATATCTACAGCTTGATTTCAGAACCAAGGAAAGCTTCACACTTTGCTGCTGGTGCAGACAGTAAAGGTCAGAGGTCACTCAGCAGGATGCTACTTTTATCTCAACAGGAGGCGTTTCCCTGCTTCTTCAAGCTTCTTACAGCTGAAGATAAAACGCTTCATTATTCAGTAAATATTCATTCAGCAGCCAGCAAGAAAAAAAGCAATGCAAATAAATCCTTAATGCTCAGAGACTGAGCTATGATAAATCAGAATTTGTCATTTATGTGAGCTCATATTCAGCAGTGATATAAAAAATCTGTGGGCTCAAGAAATAAAAACACATTTCAGTAGATTTTAATTTAGCTGTTGTGATCTGCAGATTGATGTTTTCTCAGGTGCTGCTCCAGTTTGACATGTTTGTGATTAATATATCTACAGTTGGCAGACCTGTCTGAACAAAAGCATGTTTCCTCATACAGGGCGGGTGTGTACAAGAACGACAAAATGTTGCAACATTGATATGTGTGTGGGTAGTGTTCAGTCATCATAAATCAAGACTTTGCACCAATTCAACTCAGTTCAAAGGTTTTCATAATAGAGTTGTAAAAGAATCTGGTCAACAATTAAATGTACATTCTCCAACGAATAACCACTCATCAGATATTAAACTCGGTCATTTTTAGATCATTTTAGTTTTCTACCTTTTATTTTAGGAAAGAATCTGGTCTCTATCTCAGATTATTATTATTATTATCATCATTAATAATAATATTTAAATCAGTGGAGGACAGTAGGAAACAGAGCCAACCACATTCTGGACCTTTTAACCTGTAAGGGAGTGAACATACTTTTAATGTTTAACTGGAAGAAAACTCACATGTCTTTTACTTTCACTTTGAAAGTGAGGACACATTGAATCATTGAGACAGCGTCTTTTCCACATTTATATTTCTTTATTTTATTTATTTTAGCAGCAGAGGCTCATGTAGTTCTAACTTCATCTTTCTGAATTCTTCATTGGCTTTTTATATAATCCTTAAAGGGAAACTAATCCCCAAGTCAATTCGTTTTTTGCTGATCAACTGTCTAAATTGTTTCCTTATGTGTAGTTCACACTCCATCAGTAAAATATTTTTATGCAAGTTGCATTTCGTGTTTACTCTGGATTTTTGTCATAATAACTGATTTCCATTAGAGCCCAGATGAACACCTTCTGCATGAGACTTTTGTAAAAGACATAAATAATCTCAATAGATTTCTTTCCTGGAAACAAGTAAAATAAAAAAACAGAAATAGCTAATATGCTTCATGCTGCTTGTTAGATGTAACCTAAATATTTTAATATAGTAAAAAAAATTGATCCATTTTAATTAGCTACATTATCAACAGGCTAAAGCATTATTTGCTACATGGAATGTCTAAAACAGAGAGTAAAATGAGGAACAGTTTTAGATGGTTTAGCAGATGTTAACTATAGAGAACATAAACATGCTCTTTTTGTTTTCTCCAGGAATATGGCCAAAAACTTTCTTTAAGTTCTGCACAGTTGGAAAACCATTAAGCTTACAAAAAAAACGATTATTGTTTAGTAAGCATGTCATGACTTCCTGACATCTGCAACACGGAGGAAGGAGCGGAAGTTGTTTTTATACGTGGTGAGAAGAAGAGATGCAGTTATCTGCTGCAGGCACACAGGCAGACCCACTAGATGTTACCAAATGCACCCAGTGGAACGTTGTGATTCTGTTGGCTGGAAAGGTTGCTGGGTGATGGTCAACTCCTTGACCATCGCAGAGAGCAGAAAATAATTTACAAGCGAGCAGGAAGGTTTGCGAGCGCAGATTTGGTCCTTGCAGAGAGAAAGTTTGGACAGGAGGAGAAGGTCTGAGGGAGAACAGAGAATATTTGAAAGAGAGCAGAAGTTTTGAGTGCAAGAATTGCAAGTTTTGAGAGCAGAGAAACTAAATCGGCTTTCAAATTGAAACTGTAAACTCTGGACTTATGTCGGTAAAATTCCCACAAATAGAATGACCAACTGCAGAGTTGAGAGGGAGTGATGCGGTGACGGCAGCACCCGCTGCTCACTCCAGATGGAGCACTGCTGCTGTCGCCATTAAACTCTCCAACAGTACAGAAAAAAGTCTCCAGAAGGTCCGAAGAATCACCAAATGTTGCATCGTAGTTGGTTTTAGTGTCTCCTGGAACCGCCCACTGTGTTAGGGGTTTGTTTTCACAGGGGCTATTAGTTAAGGAATGTAATGATGAAAGTTCTCATAAAGTAGTTATTCATCAAGGTCCCTGTGAACACACAATGACAAGAATGTGTGTGTTTGTGTGTGTGAGCATGTGGGATTATGAGATTATTTTGTTCCTCAGGCATTCTTTGTTGTGTCTTTGAACCAGATTATATTGCTAAGCCTTTGGGCTGTTGAGCTTCAGTTTGTCCGTTAGGGTAGGGTCAAACTCTGATGGCTGACCCGATGGCCTCCACTGGTTCTGGTTCCTGTTCTGCTGTGGCAGCAGGCAGCAAGCACTAAGATAAAGTACATTTGTTACGGAGTTTGTTTTACTTTGATGCTGAGCTTCATATTCTGGGCCTGATTCACTAAAAGAACAGACGGCTTCTTAAACTCATTGATATATAAATCAATTTCAACAGAGAAGTGGCCAAATAATATTTATAAAAGCCCAGGAGATGAAGGTTTAAATCGGCAATCTGACAAATTTGTGGTTTCCAAACGTTTCACTCTCCAGGTGACTGGTCTTATATAATGTCAGTTTGAATAACGTCACCAACCACTCAGTGTTTCAGGGAAATTATAAAATGACTCATGATAACTTTCACTTTGCATTGTTTTTAAATATGTCATCAGGAAGCATAACTGGCTCTGCTAAGCATTAATATGAAAACCAGGGAGCGTCAGCGTTTGCTGTCCTAGTTTTCAGGTATTGGTGAAGTTAATTCTCCAGGTTTTCTGAAGTTCTGGGTCACAAGGTCTGGATCCTGCAAACTGTTTGTTTTGCACGATTTGCGGTAAAAGGACCTGAGTTATTCAGTTATGTGGGTTCAGAAACAGTCTTAGCAAAATTAGTTCAACTGATCCAGATTTTTCATGTCCCCCTGAGAACAACAAAGGAGAACAGAAAATGGAAAACAGATGGTTTAGCAGAAATGTGGTCCCAGTCCAAACAAACTACAGTTAAATGTTAACTTTGACATTTATAAATGAATGAAAAACATGGAGAAAATATTACTTTGAAAAATCAACTCACATTTTCTCCCCGTTACAGGCAAATAACCCAAATTATTGCTGCTGGTATTTGACTGTGTAGTCATCGGCGCCCCGTCGGGCCGTGTCCTGCCTCTCTTCCAGTTACCACAGGAGAGTGGGACCAGTTGATCAATTTAGCAAAGCTTCATGGGACAGTTGATGCTTTTGCTGAATTTGACAAGGATATAAAGCTTTTCTCACAGGCTTTCAAGGAAACCTGCTCACCGTTTTGGCTTTCAAAGTTCATGTTTTTTGTTCTTGTCAACATCTGTTAGCGTGTTTGTGCAACAACTGCTCTTTTACTCTCTGTGGTCACACATTTCTGATTTTTATTGTACCATAAAATCAACTGATATCAAACAAAAACATTCAGACAAACTGTTTCCCAACCCGCTCATGCAACCTCTGTGAGCCTCCAGCATTCCCAGTTCAACTCTGGTTCTGTAAAAGCAGAGTACAGCATGACAGCATCGTCTGCATAAGAAAACATTTTCATTTTTAGTTTTTTAAGTTTACTTCCGCTTCTTAGAGTTAACTTAATTTTTCATAAACTCTATTTTTCATAAACTGGAAAATAGATATTATAGTTTCACCTGGATGAAACTCTGAGCACTGCAGCTGGTAACATTAACAAACATGAAATATGATGTTAAAGATCAAACTTCATCAAATGCAGGACTAAATCTGCCATCAGATTACATTTGTTGTGAGATGGCACATTGGAGGGCAGCCATGTTGGACCTGGATTGGAAGCTGTTTATGTTTATCACTCTGAGGTATTTTTTTTACCTCAGAGTGACAAACTTTCTATTATTTCTATCTCGGTTTGATGCAGCAGGACTTCCCACACTTCCTCTATCTGTGCCCTCTGTCCCCCATATTTTCCCCAGTTTCCCGTTACAGCGGTTTAATCTGTTGTTATGTTGTAACATGTTTTTCTAAGCCGTCTTGAAATGCAACTGGAGATTAAGATGTTTGCACCGTTTTTTGCACCTTTAGGACAGAGACTGATATGTGTGCAGAACTGCAGGGAGTGTGTGGTTGAATCATGGCAGAAAACGAGCAAAATGCAAAGACCATGGCAGATTTTTCCAAACAAACCGAGTAGAGTGGTGCTGCTGGATGCAGATAACATTAGCTAAACTAGCTAATCCAAGCTAATATATCAGCTTAAGCTTGTTAACAAGAACAGGCTGCTAATTTTATTATCTATGTTCAGAGGTGGGTAGTTCTGGTTACATTTAATTTAGTAATTTCTTGTTAAAAAGGGAGTAGTTTTACTACACTGTACTATTTACTTTTACCCGAGTAATATTAGTTTTTCTACTCTTACCTGAGTAGATTGATTTTTAATTTAAAGAAACAAACTTCAGAGATGGGAAACATTAGTTTTTCTACATGTTGCTGTTTACGTCATTATTGCTGACTTTTTTAATATTAAACATGGTTATTTTACTTGAACATTAGTTTATGTATTTATTTTACTGTAAAAGCCCGTTGATGGCCCAGCTATCGTGCTCTGGAGCCGAGTCTGGCACTTGATCAATGGTAGATCTGTAGAAACTAAAATCCTGAGAAAGTAAAACCAGGAGCGTTGCTGGTGGACGGGTTTGAACAGGTTCTGATCCAGTTTTCAAGGAAAGTCTCAGGGAAAGTGACAGAATGCCAACAGTGATTAATCATCATTTATTATTTCAGATCTTCCTCCCAGACAGACTCTATCAGTTAAACAGCAAATCACACACGGCTGTATGGTGAAATATGTAACATGTTGTATGAGATCATTTCTCTTGAATTCGGAGGATGTTTAAATTAAATGTAAGTTGTGTTTTGTGTGTGCGGTCCAGATGAGATAAAGCTGGATCAGGAAGATCTCCGCTGGGTCGGGGCCTGGTGGCTGGGCTTCCTCGTGGCCTCCAGCTTCCTCTTCCTCACTGCTCTGCCTTACCTGTTCTTCCCCAGAGAGATGCCCAAAGAGGTGAGTCAGGATCAGCCAGCGAATCGCTCCACCGCCTTTTCACCCCAGAACAGACACCGTTACTCACCACAGCAGAACCTGGAATTACATGAAAAGTTGCTTTACATGACACGAATGTTGGAGGTTAATAATTATTTAAAAATGAGTGATGATTCTGTCAGAGTGTAGAGATGAAAATTAGGACTTTCATATTAGGACATTTTTCATAATTTCTCCACTGTAAGTTACAGCATGTTCAGCGTCTCCATGTTCATCTTTGATTTGGAGGGTGGGGGTTGCCTCTCCACTGTTGCCTCTCCTGTGTGACTCTGAGTTGCCCTTTGATGAACTGGGGATCAGATCAGTCCAGGGTGGACCCAACCAGCAACTGTCTTCTGCTCATCTGAGTTTGGTCCCGTCAGGTAACGGGTCTAGCAGTGAAACCATCTCATTCTTCTGCTCAGTGACTCTCCAGCTCAGACCTGAAGGAGACGTAGTATTCTGGGTCTGCCATCCATGGGCTATGACTGGAAAACCTTCAAATCGATCTAGATTCATGATGGATGACAGAACTCCTCACCTTATGAGTCCAGAGATCCTAGAGGAGCTAAACAGCTGTGTACCTCTGCAGGCCGCGATGAAGCTCATGACTTTAATCCACCAACAGAGCCAGATGTCTCCTCAAGGGAAGCAACCTTAAAAAAACCTTGTCGTCATGACAATACCACTCCAGATGTGGTCCAGTCCAAGCAAAGTCCAACATGCACTGGGAACCAGTTCAACTACCAGCTGAGTTCACAAGGACTGGAAGGTTGTCAAAGTAACCAGGTACCCATCGCCCCCACAGAATGAGGACCCATTAGTGAATAGATCAACACAACACTTGAGGAATTGGCCACCTCAGCAGATCTCTGGTTGGGTTGACTCTGTTCGGGATGCAAGCCGCTCCGCTTCTCCTGGACCTCAGGTTCATCGCCTGGAGAAAGGCTTTCCAGGGAGGCCTGGACCATTGGGTCCCATTGTCTGGTCCCTTGTAACTAGGATTGCCTCTCTGATCTGTCTCTCCATGGGTGTTGCTCCAGTTGTGACACTGACAAGCGTGCTAACCAATGTGATCATTGTCCAGAGGCATCTGCCGCTTGAGGCTATTCTTGTTCCTCTGTGACTCAGTTGCTCACAATGAAAACAAGCACTCTGGATCAACAACATGACGATCCATGTAGCGTCTAATGTGTGTGATTAAAATGTTTGTGGGCAGACGTAGCTCCTGCAGGCCATCAGTCAACTGTGTGAGGAGAGGTGAGTCTTCACAGCTCTGGGAGGATTTTCCCAGAGGAAGTCATTTCCTCGAACATAGTTTATGTGCAGCGGGCTGCCTGTGGCCCGCTGCGCCCGATGGAGATCTGCTGAGGTCAGTGAAATGGCTGAACAGAGGAGGATTTGTTGACAGAAGAGGAGGCAGGGAATGTCATTAGATCTGACTTAGTGAGCCCAGTCCTGCTGGAGCTTGTTGAGGTAAAGAGAGTTCAGCGAGCTTTGGCTCTGACCCATTTAGCAAGCAGCAACATAAACATTATATAAACTCTGCACATGTTTTCACCTAAATGATGTAGCTGTGTAGGAGATTGGGCAACAGAGTTCTAGTTTGACCCTCAGTCTAAAAAGACTTCAGCTGAAAAATAAGCAGCAATTTTTACTTTCTGTTTTCTTCTGAAGCAAAACATCTTGGAATCTTTATGAGAATCTGCTTATACTTCCTGAGCCACAGAAGCAGCACAAAGGAGACCCAATTACGTTCAGTCGATCACAACGTTAAAACAGAAAAATCCACAAATACAACATCTGAATTCTCAAATTAATTCATCAAAGACGGGCTACGTCATTGTCTATATGGGAATATAATTTATAGTGACCCATGGATTTATTTGTGAAACCTGTTCAGTCTAGTTCTCAGTCAAGGCAGACAAAGTGAGAGAGCAATGGAGGAAAAATGATATTTTATAAGTTTAGTATTCAGCTCCATGTCGTGTAAATGTGGGTCAGATCAGCAGCATCACGTTCTGAAAAATAAAACGGTGTCAGAAAAGGTTCTGACTCAGACATCAGCCTCATTCATCTGTAATGAAAAGAAGTCAAACTGAGAGTCAGTCAGTTTGTCAGGATTTGGACCTGATGTTAAAACTGAAAGTCAAAGACTTGGCTCTGACCCGGTGTTGCGCAACGACCTGACAGAGATCTGTTCAGAACCAGCTACAGAGTCTGCATGATGCAAACAGGTCCGGTTCATTTCCAGAAATAAGCCTGAAAACAGACAACAGAATATTATCAGTTTGAGTAAAATGAATGTCTGCCAATCAGTTTCATGAGAATGAAAGGAAGAAAAAAACTTTGTTTTTGGTCCTTCAGCTGACAGTGAATGGTTGTTTGCAGACCAGAACAGTTCATCTGGTTCCCCTTTGTGCAGAATGGAGCGGACGACCAGGAGGCCAGAACCGACATCGAGCCGCTGCCGCCGCAGACCGACCCCGTGAGGGATCTCACCCTGCTCCAGTTCCTTAAAAGTAAGAGTCAGTTTCCCCGCTTCCGCTTCCTGCCTGACGTCTCCGAGGCCACTCTGGGTCAGGATGCTGACCGCCTGTTTACCGCCTGCTGCTGACCGCCTGCTGCTGACCGCCTGCTGCTGACCGCCTGCTTTCTCAGAGCCAGGAGCTCTGCATCATGACCTTTGGCTTAACACACAGAGCACGCATGTTTACTGTGGGATGAACAATGAAAGCGTTCATCTGGAAAAACGTTTTCCAGATGACTGACCTAAAAATGAAACCCAAAGTGTTTACATGTCCCAACCGGTCCAAGCTGAAACTAAAATGGATCCGAATCCCCAGGTTTCCCTCGCATTGCCCTGCGGACGCTGAGCGGTCCCATCTACCTGCTGGTGGTTCTGGCGCTGGTCAACATGGCGGCGCTGGTGTCTGGTCTCGCCACCTTCATGCCCAAGTTCATCGAGAAGCAGTTCAGCCAGACCATTCCCTTGTCCAACATGATGATTGGTGAGAGTGCCGCAAACGCCAACGCTGTGGCTCCAGATGGTTCTGAACTCAGCAGAACTCAGGATGTTCTAGTTCTGGTTCTATGACTTTGTGTTTCTGTGTTTTGTAATGTGAAGCTCTTTGAACAGCCATGTCGCTGAATGTTCTAGAATAGTAAACTCAATTTGCTGCTCCCTGCTTCAGGAGGAGTAGGGATGCCACTGGCTGTGCTTGGTGTGGTTCTGGGCGGAGCTTTGATGCGACGGTTCAATATGTCAGTCGGTGGCGCCAGCAAGCTGTGCACAGCGGCCATCTTGCTCTGCCTGATCTCTGCCCTGCCCATGATCTTCATCGGCTGCTCCACCCAGAAGGTCGCCGAGGTCTACCCTGTCAGGTAGCGCTTCAATCCGCCTCCATCACTGATTCATAACTCACAGCCAGAGTCTTTAGTCAGCCATGCTCAGGAGATTCTGTTGACTTGGTTCTTTTTGGGGTTTGTTTTAAACTGCTCCACCTATGTGGGGTTCTGGTTCTGATCCAAGTTGGGTTGAATCGGTCTCTGTGTGTCCCCAGATACATTTCCCCAAAGTGCAGCGCTGGCTGTGGCTGTCCTCCGGCCGCGTTCAATCCCGTCTGTGGTTCCAATGGCGAGGAGTACAGGTCTCCCTGCCACGCCGGCTGTTTGGCTAAAGTAATGGACACCAGCAACAAACCCACGGTGAGCTGAGTCATTAGTCACTGAGTTGAATATGGATTCAGTAACTCCAGATTCACACCTGACCAACAGAACCATCAAATCACAGCCCAATCTGAGTGTCCTCCAGTCCATTACTTTGGTACTCTATCCCAACTAGCCCGCTGATCCCCTCTGGCTCAGTTGGTGCTTCCATGACGTTCTAATGGTCTGCAAAGGTTTCTCCACCTGCACCATCAGCATCAGGCCTGCTGTGGAGCAGAAAACAACTCCACTACCTCTGCCTAGTGTTCAATAACCCGTCCTGTACAGCCACAGCTACGGCGGCCGACAGGTTCAAACACAGCGAACAGCAAAAATATCCACAAATATGTGAACAATGCAAAGTCCAAAAAACTAATTCAACAATAAATGCCACAAACAAAAAATACTGCAACATCAGGAAATGCAAGCAAAAGGGAAAATCCTGCAAATGGCAAAAACAACTGCAAATATGAAATACGACGTCCTCCAGACCACTAGGTGTAGTGTGGAGTCTGTGATACTACCAGCGTAAATATGCTGATGATTTTTAGACTGCGTGTTTTGAAAGAGGCATGAAGCACAACAAACCTTTTTTTTTTACTGAGGGTCGGGTCCCATATGATCTGTTGATCGACTCCCCCTGCTGGACTGGAGGACTTCCATTATGGAGGAACTTTTCAGCGTTTTATACTTGCAGCTGTTTTTACTGTAATCGCAGCGTTTTCCCGCAGGCTCCCATTTTCTTTGGTTGAAGCATTTTTCATGTGCATTTGTTTTTTGTGGTTTGGAGTTTGCATCATTCACATGTTGCTTTCACCTGCCAGCCATCCTGCCCTCTCAGCAGGGTGACCTGGGTCAGGCCATGCAAGCAAGTGGTGGGGTTCTGATCGTCTGTTATCCATTTATGATAATAATAATAATAACACGTTTTATTAAACAAAATAATCTAATACTGTATGGTTTTCAGTTGTGATGTGAGGAGTTGCAGAGAGGAATGAAGGTGGATGGGTGGATTGATATTATTTGTTTTTTGTTTTATTTCAAATTCATATGATAAACAAGCAAGGACTGAACCTTGAGGAACAAGAAAGATGATCTGTAAGATGGTGTCAAAGGTTGCTCAGAGTCGTTAGCAGATTATGATGGAAATGATTCTCATCCCAAATGTTTAACAGAACCTCTGTCTGCAGTTCTGATTCTGTTTTCAGAGCTTTGAACTCCCAAAAAACAATTTTATTCACATTGTTTGTAAAGTCAGTTACAGAGCTGAAGATGAGGAATGTTACCATGGAAACAGTGTCCTCAACATTATTCCGACCATCTGTCTGTTTTTATAGAACTTCACAGACTGTCGGTGCATCTACAACGGTTCTGGATCGGCCCGACCCGGGACCTGCGGCAGTGGCTGTTCCCACCTCCTGCTGCCCTTCATCGTCCTGATGGGAATCACCAGCTTCATCATCTCCTTCACCCAGACGCCCTCCTACATGATGGTACTCAGGTAGGAGGGTTGGTTGGTTGGATATTTGGCTGGTTGTTTGTTTGTTGGTTGAACCAGTCAGAGAACCAAAGATCAGGAAGGAAATCCGGTTGTTTTCCTGCAACTCTGTCCTGTTCTGGCTCATCTGGAGCTTCACAAACCTCCCATTCCATTCCATGTTTCCCTTCCTCACAGCCAGAATTTCCTGCAGTCTTGAATTTTAAAGCTTTTTATCGTGAATGGTTGACTGGAGAGATTAAAGATCAGGTCCAGTTGTCTGAAAGGAAATCACATAAACCTTTCTGGTTCATCCAGAGGAAATCACTGAAATAACAGATTCTGTTCTGGGATCCGTTCATCATGTTTGCGTTTGTTCTACAGGACGGTTCCGCCTGAAGATAAGTCCTTTGCTGTGGGAGTTCAGTACATGCTGTTCAGAGTCCTCGGTGAGTCACGGCGGCCTGTCAGAATCTCCTGAATGTTCTGCTTTTGTTCTGCCATCCAGTAGAGAAACTGGCTTAGTTCTAAAGGGAACCAACTGCTGTCAGATGTTTGTGGCCTTGTGAGCACTGGTGCCACCAGAAGGTCAACATGTGTAATGTTTTTGTCTGCGCAGCGTTCCTGCCCGGCCCGGTTCTGTACGGCAGCGTCATCGACACCACCTGTATCCTGTGGGGTGAGAAATGTGGACGGAGAACTTCCTGTCTCTACTACAACCTGGACAGCTTCAGACACAGGTACCAGCTCCACCCACCGTTCATACCACGAACATTATTCACTTTCCAATAATCAGTAGAAAAAATCTTATTGGTATTACATCAACCAGGATGGAAGGCCTCCGCTCCATCACCTTAATCTTTAGCATTTCTTGTTCAGAACCAAACTCAGGTTGTTTATCCCCTGATGGTCCAGTAGACCAAGTTCTACTGGAATCACAACTTCATCATCTGTTCCAACTCCCGCTGCTGTGGTTCTCTTTCTTTCTGCTCTGAGTCAAACCAACCAAACCTGAGCAACCTGTTCCCCTCTTCGCCTGTGGGGGCGCTGCACCAAGAACCAGTGAAGGAAACGACACAAAAACCTCTGAAGACACTGAACGCAACTTCCTTTTTCACCAAAAGGAAACTAAAAGGGAGGCGTCAGATTTTAGCGGTTGGAGGATTTTTTCTGTAGACTTTGGTTAAAGACCACAAGCTTTTTCTTCTGCTAGCGCTAGGCTAGCACATTAGCTTTGGCTGTATTTACCCAGAATGCCCTGCGCTGTAGTACACCTCCTGCATTTAGAACGGTCTCCAGTCACATTCAAACCAAACCAGAGTTAACTACAACCGAACCCAGGCATAGGTTTGGAGGACCAGAGGTCAGAGGTTGGTTAGCTTTCACACCTCACCAACCGGACCGGACTTTACTAGACAAATGGACTGGAGTTGGGTTGAAGTGGACTGAACAGGGCTGGTGGGGATGCAGCCTGAATCCACCAGGGAGACCTGGGCTCAGTCCAAGTTTATTAGGTAAAAGTTCAGCATTGTTCACTCCAATGTTCACCAGAAGGTTAAAGCAGGAACTCTTTTGTTTTAAATCATGTTCTGATCAATTCAAGGTCGTCCTTCCCCTCTCTCTGTTTCCCAGCAACCAGCACTGCTGAGCAAAGGTGCAATCCGGACATGTTTGCTCTTTCCCTGAGCTGAGAGTCCCAGTCCATTCATGAGCGCAAGATGAAACAAACCCTTAATCTGTTCAGAAAATGATTTTATGTCTTTGAATAGTTCAAAAACCAAAGAGTGTCTCATTGCTTTGGTGATTCAGGGAACGGTGAACCTGTAGCACTTTCTCTGCCTCCATCACTTTCAGCTTCACGGTATTCGAGTAACGACGTAATATTTCAAGAATTTCCCAGCAGTCAAAGTTGGCTTTAGGTAGTGACTGCAGCTCTGTGTGTGCAGATTCCTGGGTCTGATGGTGGTGTTTGTCTGCGGAGCGCTGCTCTGCTTCCTGCTGACCATGGTCGTCCTGAGGAGAAGAGCCGGAGCTTTCCAGCTGCCGCCCGGAACCAAAGGACGCTACGAGATGGTGGGAGAGCAGAAAGCTCTGGAGAAAGAGCAGACCCCACTGAAGACCTGAAGAGAGGCAGCAGGAGGACAAGCAGGAAGTGCTCCTGACCGGAACAGGAAGTGCTCCTGACCGGAACAGGAAGCTGCCCACTGGTTCTCCTGGTTTTGGCATAAAAAGCAGGTCGGCCCCAACAAGACAGTGTTTTATGTTTGTGCCTTTACTACTCTGCACCCTCTGCTAAACTTTGCTGTGAGTTTTTGTACACAAAATGTTTTTTATGCAGAATTTTTTACCCATCCTGCGGAACCTCAGTGGGTTCTGCAGCCCGATGCAGAACAAAGACAGAAAACTGATCTTTAAATGGTTTTTATGGGACTTTTGTAAGTGAACTACAGCGCAGCTTTCAAAGTGAATACAGAAGCATCATGAAAAGAAAAGATAAGATCCTTCCATTAGCGGTGAACTGTAGTTCTGACCTGAACCTGGTTCATTCTGTAGATAAGCCCAGACTCTGTCTGAAAGGCTGATCCAGTTCATCTCCTCTTCAACCTGACAACAGCTGCAGGGAAACTGAAACCACATCGACTTCAGAAATCTGCTTTTAAGAAGCTGCAGTTTTGCTACCATCCGCTAGGTGCTGCTCAAACGATCAGACCTCTGAATGAAGAGGAAGATGAGGTGAACAGCTGATGAAGACGTCTACCTGCTGACACTAAGAGAGGAATAATAATCGGTGAATTCTTCAGATCAGCGCAAACGTCCCGACTTTCCTGCTGCTGCTTCATGTTTTCAGACGCTGAACCAAATTTCAGGCTCAACGGTACTATTTTATATGCCTCTACTACATATAAGATGTCTTGTTTTTTTACAAATGTGTTTAAGATTTCTGATTGAAACTTCAGGAACTTTTCAGAACAGAAACAATGACTTTATTACTGTGATTCAAAGGAACATATATAAAACTAAATACTAAAGTTTGTTTGTTTTATAAACTGTGTTTTTTAAGAGTAAAAATAGATTTTTGAGTTTTTTCTATCAGAACTTAAATCCAACAGAAAAGATGTTTATGGAAAAAAATGGTTGGATGTTTCATTGATTGGATGTTTCATTGGTTGGTTGCTTGGCTGGACGATCTCCTTCAGGATTTCATCTCTCCGTCGTTTTTCTCTCGCTGCTGGCTCGTGTTTTTGCTCTCGCTCACTCAGCGTTCCTCTAATTCGTTTCTGGATTCTCCATCCTGATCCTCCTGATCTCTCACTTCCCGTTTCTTTCAGTTCAGATATTCAGGAAGTTATGGTTGAACTTTTGTTGTGTAAAATTCTGTGACTGTTTTATGTCTGGAAGCTGGGTCGTCATCGGTGTCGTCATCATGCCACTCCACCTCCTCCACCTTTATGTGATTTTCTTCTGTGGAATAATTTAATTTTCACCATGTCAGCAGATCAGCAGCTAAAACTGGTTTATCTGATTCATGGTTCAGTTTTTACTCATTTTACTTCCTTAAATTCACTGATTTTCTTCCTGTGGATGAAACTTGAACTATTCTCCTCCACCGCTGGTTCTGATCTGGTTCTGACAGTTCGGATCAGAACCAGATCAGAGTTTGAGGTTCTGAAGGACGATTTTCCTGCTGGCAGGTAGACGATGGGTTCACCTCAGTCAGAGCATTCCTGCCAGACGGACGGGTTCAGACACAGAGCGGCTTACAGGAACACGGTGCAGGTCCAGACCCGCGGGGCTGGAACCGGTACCACTCATCCCCCAGATATTTAAACAGTCAGTCTCACACTTTCACTGCAGGTGATCCGTTTACACAGAACTTGACGGAAAAGGCCAGAAATATGTGGAAGATGAAAACAAAACTCTTTCATTTAATTAATAATTAAGATATCATAAAATATTTACTTTAAGATTTAATATTTAAATGTTTTTTTTCAGTGTAGATTCTTGTATTGCAGTTTTTCTGCCCTCAGCTGAATGATTATCATTAATTACTGATAGGATTGATCAGAAATGCTTAGACTTGCTGAGCTTGTTTTGATATTTTCCCAGCAGGCTGAGTGACATTCTGATTCTGGATGAGAACAGGAAACAGGAAGTGCTGGTACTGGTCCGTGAAAACCCAGGTCCAGACTGAGAGAACCTGCATCCATATATAGGAAGGTTCTGCTGAGCTGTGTGTGCAGCGCTGCAGTCATCCAGTCATGAGTAATTATTTACGTAAAAGTGGAAAGTGGAAATTAGTTCAGCAACATGAGTCAGAACCAGAGATCAAAGGTTAAGCCGAGATTCTGAGAAAGTCCTGGTTTCTCCTTCAGTCCAGACTTCGTTCTGCAGCAAAGAGATTATTTCCTTTTGGGTGAAACCGGGCGAACAACTGGAGATCATCTGCATGGAAGTGGCCAGAGACAGAAGGAGGCCCACAGCATGACTCCACCACCACTGTACTCCACAGCTGGGCTGAGACAGAGAGTCTGATGAACTAAAGAGGCAAAGGGTTCCTCAGAGTTTCCTCAATCAGACTGAGATCAGCAGAGCATCGCCCAAACAGGAAGCAGCATTATAATCTAAAGGTCGTTTCATCACACGGAGCGGTTAGCCCAACAGAAAGTCAGCTTCTCTCTCTGAGAGACGGCCGCTGCACCAGCAGGATGAAACCAGCAGAATAGTCCGGGCTGGTTCTGGTTCTGGTAGATCTGAGCCCCATGGATTCAGTTCAGTCTCCTCATATTCATAAAAACATATTGAACCCTTTAAGTTTCTTAGCATCGAATTTTTCTGAAATGTTGTTTAAAAGTTAAATTTTTCCATAGAACAACCTGTCCCTACTTACCTGCTAAAATAAAATTAAATAAATTAAAATAATAAATTACATTCAAAGGCGTTTTTACGCCAGAGGATTAAAAAATATGAAAATCAAATTGTAATGGAAAGGCATTAAAATATCCTGGAAGTCAACAAACAAATCAACCAAATTCAGTTTAAAAGACAGAGAAACTAAAATAAAAATTTACCCCAAAAATAAACAACCGGGATAAATCTTCTCTTTTTTTTTTACATGGATATAGTTCAGATTCTGAACTGATCAAATTAAAACCAGACCCAGAACAAAATGTCCAGGAGGCCAGAAGAGTCAAACTGCCCCCTACTGGCAGGTATGGTGCAGAGCAGTCCGGAGTTTCATATTCTCTGTTTTGACATAAAATCTGAAGACTTCTAACATAAGTAAAGCGTATAGGTAAACTGGATTTTAGTCCATCATGCTGGAAGCTTTTCTTCCTCTGTTTTATCTTTTGGCTGAAGGCGGTTTTTCTTCCAGGAAACATTTTGTTTTCAACACAAAATATTTCATTAAAACTCAAACAGTTACAAAGATTTCCTCTTAGATTTTCTATCACTTTTATTATTTTATCATCTGAAAAGAGACGGGGGCTCAGAAGAAGAAAAAAACAAAAGGAAAAGAAAACAACAGAAACCGGAATTCTCCTGATCTGGTTTCTGGGTTTACAGGCTGTTTGTCTCCCTCTGGTGGAGACGGAGGCGCATCACATGCTGAGTACTACAGCCATGACTGAAAGTGATTGCGGCTAGGATTTATTTACATCTGCTGTTTTTGTCGTAGAAACTGAAACATCTTCAGTTCATAAATCTGAGTCCTCCACTAAATGTGACCGTCTGCATAAAGTTGGTCAAACTTTGACCCTAAGCTTCACGTCCCGTCACTCTGGCCTCTCATCACTGACATCATTCATCGTTCCCTCATCTCTGGTTCTGTTCCTGACAATTCAAAACCTATAAACATCACACCAATACTTAAAAATCTGGCTTAGTTCCCGCTAATCACTTCATACACACTTCCAACCGAAACAAGATCCCAACCGGCTCATGTCCAACATCAGAAAACACCACAAAACATGTGCTGGAGTTTATTGTCATGTTTATTGTTATTAAAACAAACGACGATATTTGGTTTCTTACAAAACACTTCTTAATGTGGATTATTTCAGGAGTATTCTGAGATTAGCATGATCCAACTGTGTTTCAACATGAAAAATATGATCAAATATCCTCAAACCATCTGCCATCACAAACAGCTGGAACCCCTCCTAGGACCTGCTAAGAGTGTGTGTGTGGGGGGGAGGGGGTGTGCGCGTGTGTGTGTTTGTTTGTAATACTTTGTGGGGACCATTTTCCTGACATGTTGTGGAGATCCACTGCTCCTTGTGGGGACCGAAGCCTGGTCCCCACAAGGGAAACACTGCTTTTTGGGTCAGGGATTAGATTTAGGACTAAGGTGTGAATTGAGTTTTCGTTAGGGTTAGGATTAGGTATGATAGGGTTAGGATAAGGGCAAGGATTAGGCTATAGAAATGAATGGAAGTCAATGGAAAGTCCCCACAAAGATAGCCACGCAAACATGTGCGTGTGTGTGTGTGTCTGTGTGCGTGCGCGCATGCGTGTGTTAAATTGTCAGGTTGCTGGGGTTGACCACCTTCCCGATGAACAGCAGCGCTCCTGACGGTTCGTCTCGGATCAGGTAGACGAAGGGCCGGTCCACTCGGTACGTCAGGTGGGAAGGCACCGAGACGGCACCGGGGTACTGGGCTCCTTCGGGCGCCGTCTCCATGACAACCTTATGATTGATGCTGGTGAGTTTGGCCGACTGGACGGAGATCTTCTCCAGTTCTTGGTTGACCAGCCAGTCATTGAGGCCTGCAGGAAGAAATGAGGAGAGTGAGGATCGACTGATGCTCCACGGTGTCCCATTGGCTCACCGCTGCCTCGCACCAACCAGACAGCTCAGCTTTTAAATGCTGGGAGCCAGTCAGCTGTGTGGCTGAATGTTCTCCCAGGTTCCCCAGATTCATCCCAGTTTCACTGACTAGTCCTTTAACTTTCCCTCTGGACTGACTGTCCTGTGTAAGAGAACCAGTGACCTCCTCAGTCATGGACTGAGTGAAATGGAAGGTCTTTGCTCCTCTGGGTGACTCACCGAGGTCGCCAAGCAGCGGCAGCAGGTCGGTGGAGTAACTAAGCCTCAGGACAGGCAGCGTCAGGGACACCCGAGCAGGCTGCAGCGCCATGGAGAGGTCCTGAACGAACTCGGCCGTCAGACTCTCCTCCAGCAGCGTGGTGTTGGTCGTCACTTCGTCGGGCAGGAAGACAAACATGCTGACGTCGTTCTGCATCTGGATCTGAGCGATCTGCAGGAGGAACCACAACATTCCTGAGATCTCTGCCAACAGCTCCTCAGCTCTGCTGCTCACAACACTCACAGTGCAGCTCAGGTCCGAGTCCACGCCCATCTTCACCGGGTAGTTATCCTGTTGCATCATTAGAACACGGACCGGAGCCCCGTTTTCCACCTGGAAGTCCTGCTGAACTCCCCCCTTACTGAAGCGGGTCACCCATCCCCCTGTTGGAGGAAAACCCAGACGTCAGTCCGGTTCTGGCTGCTGTAACAGTGGTTGGAATCGACAATCCTGCAGGGTCTGACCATCAAACGTCAGGAAGCATTAATACTGCTGCTGCTGAGGTGAAATATTCTCCGTCTGTCGGTCCGACTCCCTGATAACTCTGATGTTTCACATCCTAACCCACCATTCCTGCCCCCTGGTGGCCACTCCAGCTCATTGAAGATCTAATTATTTACTTTCCTATCAATGATCTACAACGAAGTATCAGAGCCAGACTAAGACTGACAAAATTAACTACAAGAATACTGAAGATATTAGCAATGATACAATATTACCAGAAAAAAGCAGAAAGTCATTCTGTGAAAAAAAGCTGTTATTATGATGACTTTATTGTCATATTACTATGACTTTATTCTGGTAATACTACAGCTTTATTCTTATTATGACGTTATTGTCCTCAGTTATCACTTTATCCCTGAACATTTCTCCTGCCTGTCTAACTGGTTCTGAACTTCTTGTCACCAGGATGTGAGTCCGGTCTGATCTTTACCAGCTGCAGGTTTAGACGTCTGTCAGAAACTCCTCCGTATGTCACGTTTAAACACCAAACCAGGTTTTTCCTCTTCCTTCAAGAATGGTCGATACCTTTAAAGTAGGCAGCGCTGATGGCGTTGACGCCGGCGGTTCGAGGGAGGTCCTTGGTCAGGAGCTGTTGGACCTTCCTGCCCGTCTGCTGAGACACCCAATCATTGATCTCCTTCGTGTCTTTGGCTCCGCCCAGCAGCGCTTTGGGGCGGACACCATACTGCTGCTCCACCAGTTTGAAGAAGTCCTGCTTCAGACGGAGTCCTGAAAACCAAAGAAGTGACGGGTCAGCATGGCTTTGGGTTTTTCTAGAAGATCTGAACTCTTTCAGTAAGTCAGAGACACCAGAACCTTTTAAATGGTTTGTGTCGTAAACATGGACTCACGTCGTGTCACGTAGAGCCGAGCGGCCGAACTCAAGCCTTTGCCTGACGAGTTCACCGAGGCCAGCATGTCCTTCAGGGTGTTCTGGAGCTGGGGGTCCTGCAGGGTGTGGTACCGGAGCGCCCGGTACAGTTGCCTCTGGGCATTCTCAGAGCCCCCTGCAGGACAGGAGGGGAAGTGCAGAGTCGCTGGTTATGATGATGCTTCAGAGGAGGAATAAGGAGACGGGGTGCCTGAAGGTTCCTGAGGGGAAAATCCAAAGCAAACTGGTTCAGGCCCAGTTACACCCAGTACACTCACCCATGGACAGCTGGGTCAGAACCGCAGACACACTGATTGGAGACAGAAACAGGTTGGCCGAAGTTTCGCGGCTCGTCAAAGCCCGGAACAGGTTATAACCGAAGTCCGAGGTGGCGGCGCCCATCTTGGTGGCTGGCGTGGTAAAGAGCTCCACATGTTCCTCTTCCACGGCTGCCTCCTCACCTCCGGAGTCCGACTGCACAGAACCAGGACAGAACCATCAGAACGGACCGACGCCACACCCTGCTCTGGCTTCACAGCTGGGTTTACTGAGCAGAACCAGAATTAAAGCCTGGAGGTGAAAAATGTCTGTACTGGAACCAGTTCCACTGGGGATGTTCTACTGGAACTCCTCCCTCTAAACTGGTTTAGTTTTCTCACGTGGAAAACGGGCCATGTGTACAACAGTTTCACATTTACCAACATTCATTTAAATGATTACATTCAAACAATCTGATCTGCTAAACAAGCTAAAAACTCTAAACACCCTTCATCATAAATTAACCAAACTTGTCTGCAGATTTTAAATGTTGGGGCCACTGGAGAGAAAACCCTCACATGCTCAAGGAGAACATGAAGCTCCATGCAGAAAGACCCAGACTGGGATCTGAACCCAGCAGGAGGTTTTTACTGAGACGCAGCAGCAGAAACCATGAACTGAACATTTTTACTCCATGAACTAAACAGAGTAAGAGCTGGAGGAAGCTGAAGACCCTGAAAAACCAGGAGACGTTCTGTGGTTACCTGAGCCCAGCAGAAGCTCAGGACGGCTGCCAACGCCAGCAGGAACGTTGTACGCTTCATCCTGAAAAACAAGCAAATGAATGCCATGACGCCATGATGCTGAAGAGACAGAAGAATCGCAAAATTTCCTGTTCTGCCTCTCTCTAAGGCCTGAGGTTGTCTTGATGCGTCTCTATTGTTCTGCTGCAGGACAAACTCACCACTTTCTCCTTCTACT
Source organism: Girardinus metallicus (assembly GCA_903067095.1). Taxonomy (NCBI): domain Eukaryota; kingdom Metazoa; phylum Chordata; class Actinopteri; order Cyprinodontiformes; family Poeciliidae; genus Girardinus; species Girardinus metallicus. The sequence goes on from CAEGAE010003547.1 coordinate 31,727, forward strand.
CTCCACTCTGCTTTACTTGCTGTCAACTGTTAACTTTATGTTCAGCTATTTTCTCTCCATAGAAGCTACACCTGGTCTGGCTTCTGATTGGTTGGTTCCTTCCTGGAGGCGAGACATCAGCTGGCATGATGCTGCCTTCACCCGATCACTCTCCTCTACTGCTGTGAACTTTTTACTTTAACATAGAAAGCTCTCCTGGTTCTTGTTGTGTCTCTGTCTTCTCTCTGCTCCAGTCTGTCGCTGGCACTGAGTCCGGTTCTGGTTCTGCTGGAGGTTTCTTCCTGTTAAAGGGATGTTTTCCTCTCCACTGTCATTACATGCATGCTCAGTGTGAGGGATTGCTGTAAAGTCAACGACACAACACAGGTGGCTGTCTACTGTCGCCCTCTGTTGGTCAGGAGGAGAGAATGCTGAAAGTCTGAAATGAGTTCTGTAAATCATCTCCAGGCTTTTGTTGTGAACTGGAGTATAGAAATGAACTGAAATGAAATGAGTTAATATCTGCTGAGGAGAAGACGTTTTTCCTCACAGGTCAGAACCTGTTGTCAGCAGGAGGAGGCAGAGAGAGTTTCTGTTGAGCTGACACAGACAGCAGACGCTCTGATTACAGCCTCCGCTGCACAATGGCTGCATTCTGCTGCTTTCTGCTCACATCTGGACCTTCTTCACACCAAACCTCAGACCACACAGGAATGATGGGAAACCCAGATGGAGCCGGCCAGCAGCTTTTTTCCTCTAAAACTCGAAACGAAAACAAGAACTGTGGAGGGAGAAAGTGATTCAACGTTTCCTGACATGAAACTCAACAGAAACAAACTAAACTCGTCCAGCGCCTCGTTCTGTTCGCCAGGGAAGCTCCAGGTCCGTCCTGATAATTATGGTTTATTATCTGAATCATCGTCTCACGTGGCTGTGGACGAATCGGTCCTCAGTGTCTGCAGAATGAGCCCACATCATCACTCCTCCACCACCGTGCTTGTTTGTTTGGTCTCCTTAACCAACAATCATTAATTGTTTCTAAAATACATGAAGCCCAAACCTGGAATGGAAAGTTTTCTCAGGGAAACTCCCTCCTACTTCGGTTTTTGACTGGTAAAACATTTTATATCAAATATTTTACTTTGTGTGGAATCAGAATTAGATCAGAATATGAAAACAGTTGAAGGCATACAGCAATAAATATGATAGTTCTTCAGAGGTTCCCATGGTTCTGATGGTTGAAGTTGGACCAGAGCTGCTGCTGCTGTTTCACATTACATAAACCTCGGAACGGAAAAACGCCGCAGCTGTTTGCGGTTTTTGGCTCCGTGGCGCAGAAGGAAGACTTTGTTTTTCAGCACAACTCTCAGAAAAAAACGGGCATAATAACTGGAATGATTCGCTTCGGATTTAAATGTAAAAATTAAATCAAAGCGGTCCAAATAAGCACCAAGTGTCTTTCTGACAGTTCTGGGTCACTGGACTCAAAGCTGCAAACTGGAGCCTGGATCCAGTTTGCACGTTTTTGACCATCTGCGGATAATTTCAGTTTCAGGGAAAACGCAAAAAAGAGGAGTAGCAATTCACTCACCTCTCCGGTCCGGACGGTCCACGTCGCTGCTGCTGTCTGTCTGTCTGCTGCGGAGACTGTTGGACCCGCGGGGTCGCGCACAGGCGCGCACACGGGGCGCCAACGCGCCCCGTGTGCGCTTTACGAAGCTGCATTCAGCTTAGTTTAGGTTAAATAAAAACTTTTTACATTTATCATTTAGTCTATAAATTTCCTTTTATTAGCTTTGTAAGTAGATAAACTTAGTTTCCTCTGTTTTAATGTTTCTGACTGATTTAGTCATAAACTTTAAAAACTGATTAAAAAACTTGAATCAAACACAAACTGTAAAAAACGGAGATATGTTATTGCTTCTTCCTGTCCGTTTGTTGCCTGTGGCAACATGGAACCGTCCATCTTGGTGGGTTCCGGTCCAGAAGGTCCATCAGACAAATAAAACCAAACCTTATTCAATAAAAACGTAAAGTTTATTTAAATGATGGGTCCAAATGCCAACCAATCAGCTGCCAGATCGTTTCATTATTGTTTGTTTTTATGAAGTTTTGCACTCCGTAAATATTTCTATGTTCATATGCAGAATCAGATGAATGTATCCAAACCTCTTTACAACAATAAGGTATTTTATTTCACAGTTACTGATGAGCATGGTAGCAGTTTTAAAAAACCAACAATATTTCCTATCAGAGGCTGTTTTTACTCGCTGGAAGATATTTTTGAAATTTCATAAAGAACGGACTTTGTGTTTAGTAAAAACAACATGTAAATCATAAAAACATTAGTTACAGACCTGTGTCAGGGCAGAATATTGTGGTTTTTAGCTAAACTACGATCACGTGATGAGTCCGTCTTCTAACAGTGAGACATGAAACAAGCTAACGCGTTAGCTTTCTGAGGGTCTACAGAAGCCGTCCAGACTGTTATCTAGTCACTGTAAGTTATTGTTTGTATTGACCTGAAGGGGAGACATCGGAGTCTCTAATTATCTGAAGAAATGTTGCATTATTTCTTTATTAGGATTTTTTTCAGACTGGGACGAAGTTGTCTGGTTTGGAGCAGGGCTCGTCTCCTTGAGTCTTACTGCTGCTACCATCTTGTTCATCGACCTGCTGCAGCTGCTCCTTCCCACCACCAGGGCCGCTGCAGGACTGAACAGTGCTGCCCTCTGCTGGCAACCTGTTGAGCTCGACGTTCAGGTCTGTTTCCCTGCCTGCCTCGGTTCCAGGCTGGTCGTTCATGGTGCTGTTCCCGTTGGGGTCGTCGTTAGGCATGGGGTCGTTGTCAGGTGCGGGGTTTGTGACAATGCCCATGAACAGAGGGGCCAGAGAGAAGTCATCAACAAGGGCAAACAGGAAAGGGGAGTTGACAGAGAACAGGGAGATGGAGCGCATCGCGGTCACCACTGTGGTGGCGGACGCTTCGACACCTTCTTCGCTGAGCTCCATGGTGGTAGCGTGACGGACGCTCGACACTCTGAGGGGCTGCTCAGAAATCCCAGAGAGGTCCGGACCCGAAAACAGGGAGCCGAGTCCTGACAGACAAACACAACAGGAGAAAAAAACCCAATGAGATTTAAATACACAATGTCCTCCAGAGTGTCTATGATGCTACAGCTCTGGACCAGACCCTCAGAACAGGAAACCACACAACCACCAACACATTGGCTATTTTCAGAGGACACATCAGTATTTGTCCCTTCTTCACACGTTCTACACTTATAAGGCATAACATTATTACCACCTGCCTAATAATGTGACAGCCTGACCTGTCATGGCAGGGACTCCACTGACACCATCAGTTGTTTCCACTAGACCTCTGCAAAGACCTCTGGTATCCTTAAAGTTCGGGAAGTTCCCAAGTTGGGTCTTCACGGGTTAAACCTTTCGGTCCAGTATTTCCAACAGGTTGCTTATTCTTAAATTTGGGGGCAAGGCCAACACTTCAAACAGGCTCTTATGGTTCTGAAACCATTCTTTGTTGTGTGAGGATGCATCATTCTGCTGAAGGAGGTCACATGGGCCAACAATCACTCCTCCTTAGAAGGACCAGCCATGACTATGTTCTTGGTTCACCACTGTTCCTTCCTTAAACCTAATCATGGCAAACCAGAAACTCCTCACAGGAAATGCAGCTATAGAGCTCTGATTCAGGCATCCAAGCTTGGCCCTGGTCAAACTTGCTGAAATCCTTTGCTCCCAATTTTTCCTCCTTCTAAGACATCAATTCTGAGAACAAAATGCTTACCTGATGCCTGATACGTCCCACTTTTGACAGGTGGCTTAATGAAATTGTTATCACTTATTAGGGGTCATAATCTTATGTCTGATTGGCGTAAGATTATGACCTGGCTCTGTCAGCTGGTTCTATTGGACTGTTGAATCTGTGCATATGCAGAGTGACATCTAAAACTTGCAGAGCAGTGGGACATTTGGGCCAGAACTGGACATCACCCTGTCGGTGCTATAAGACGGTCAGTGTCTTGGTACTAAAAATTGACTCTTTCAATATGGAAACATGGTGTTGGAGGAAAAAGATGTTTACGTCATCAGATTAATGGTTTGGATTGACTCATGGTGTTTCACAGTCAAGTCTATTCTACTTCCTGATGCAGTGATGCAGAAGTTCCTGCTTTGGCACAAAGAAGGGGTGACTGGATGCATCGTGATGTACATGCATTGCATACTGCCATACTATGAGGCTTCTAGGCTGTGTCTCTGCTGACCAATAGAACCGCAGTTAGCCCTGAGATGCGTCAACAGGCATCAGTCTACCTGTCTAACTAACCAATGAGGTGCCACAAGGCTTTCTACTCTCACCCATGCTGGTCAGTGCCTCTTCGAGCTCCTGTCGATATTGGAGCTTCATCTTTGGTACGTTGACCTGCATTGATTTTTCTTGAGGTAGACGACTGTAGAGGTCAGAGATATTTAGTTTGGGAAGCACCGATGAGACGTTTCCTATGGGAAGAATGACTAGGAAGCTGGTGTTTCCTTTGAAGGGAAAGCTGGCAACCTGCAAGGGACAAAGACTCATTTTGTTTGGACGTTCACCAGAAACTAATCCCAGCATCAGATTTCCATGACGTATGGGGGTTGTGATACCTGTGCCTGCAGCTGAGGGTCGTCCATCAGGCGTAGAGGATACTGGGCAGACTTCATCATGTCCACTGAGACTGAGTTCTGGCTATCAAGATAAAACACTCCCTTTGAGGTCACCTGAGGGTCAAACTGGGTCTTCCATTCACCTGACAAACAAATACGGCACAAAAACAAACTTTTAATCAAGGTCAAGATGCAGACTTATTTTGTTAAATATGACTCCTATGATTTCAGTTCAAACTCAGGGGAACATGTAGGTGAGGTCATCCTCTTCCAACACCCTACAATACACTTCTATTTGGTGAGGGATTGTTTGAAGGGTTCACCTTTGAAGTAAACACCATTAATGAGCATTAGCACCACGTCATGTGGAATGCTTTCCAAGAAGTTGGGGATGTTTCCATTGGTGACGTTCTCCACCCATTGGTTGACCTCATCCACAGAGATGAGAGGGAAGGGCCGGGACCTGTACCTGGACAGTAAAATGATTTGAAAACAGATCTGGCATAGACCAGACCACACAAAACATGTCTGTTCATTTAAATAATTACAAACTTCTCAATACATAAAACCAGATCTTTCAAACGTCTGGTGTGGAAAATTATTTTTCATGAACAGATTGATCTAGTTTGTCTAAATAACCTTAGCCCAGCTCTCTCTTCTGTTATCATACTAAGGGTTTGGTTCCCAAATATAACCGATACCTGGCCAGAGATTCCTCAACAAACGACAGCTTCACTTCAAATCCTGAGGTGAGGAAGAGGAAAAAAAAAGAGTTACTAATGTGTGAGACTTCTGCTGATGTGAGGAACCACCACTCCTTATGTCCCACCTGGCCTCAGGTACATGCGTGCCGCCACCTCCAGTGACCTGTGGGTTAGATGAGGCACAAGGCTTCCCAGGATGTGATGGAAGCATGGCCGGTTGTGGGCCTGAAGACTTTGTAGGAGAAGCTTCTCTGTTTCATTACGGGAACCTTAGAGAAAATAAATGAAACGTGTTAGCGTGTTAGCATTAATCTGCAACATTATAATTCAGTTTCAATCTAGATTCAATCTGGAAAATGAAGCTGGTGAACCTAAGGTGAGGTGAGCGAGGGCGAACATCAGGCTGAGAGGGGAGAGGATGACGTTGGGCTGCTGTGGGCTGATTGCAAGCTTCTCCAGGATCTTCAACCCCAAGTGCTCTATAGCGCCCCCTATCGCCCGATGTTCCTCATGGGTGAATGTTCTCCCACAGTTACTGACTTTTTTCTCTTCTTCTTCATCTGTGACTGGAGAGACTTCAGGAGCTGCTGTGGCGGGCTCTTCCTGAACAGACATCAACAGAGTTCAGACACGAACGCTAACGAGAGAAACGCCATGAGTTGGTTCTTCTTACGGTCAGTCCCTGGCGACTGAGGCACAGCAGCAGCAGAAGAAGACACAGCTTCATTTCCAGAGGGCCAGCCTGGAAACACAGACATGGACGTAACTGAACACCAGCTCAGCACAGTGGTCAGCACACTTCTGCTAATCTGCTAACGCACTAATAGAAGAGCTAGTTTTTCGTTTAGCACTTTATTGTCTCATCTAGTGCGCTTAGCTTCTCCTATGTACTATTTTGTACTGCATGTTGTGTCATGAACACGTTGGGTATCCACATGGCTCAATTCATATTGAACCATACAAATTAGCTTTTGCTTCAAATAAATACTGTGTTGGTCTTGTGCTTTAGAATTAGCAGAACTAACTTTGTGGTCAGCAGTGTTCGTCTCTGGTTCTGAACATCAATTCTTAAATTCAGGCATGCAAAAGCGAACGTTCTGTTCAGCCTCGGCAGACTTTAACTAGACCTGTCCAGCATGTGCTAAAGGCAGGAAATGATGTGATGTACAGCTTGATCATTGAAGTCCCAGCGTGTGTAACATGTATTTAGAGTTTTCATCCTTTGTAAACTACAATCATCAAAATGAGCAGAACCAAACTCTTGTTATTGTGCTGATGTAACTATGAGACCCTCCAGGGTAAAGTTTTGGATCCACCTCCATTTCTCCACTCTGTCATGTGATCCATTAGATTTTAGAACAATCAGATTTCCTAACATCCTGTTTTACACCAAACAAACCAACAGCTTTCAGAACCAGCTATTATGTAAATATCCAGTCAGTGCGGAGCCCAGACGGGTCGGTCCGGGTCGGAACCAGTGGATGGTTCAGATGTGGCGGCTGTGTTTACCAGGAGACTAAAGGTTAATGTTTCAGAACCTTTTTTGGCTGAACGGCAGTACGCTAAATAAACACAAAGCAGAAAACACTGAACTGAGCATGAAAACACAAACACTTTCCAACAGTTCAGGTTCTCCGCAACAATCATAATTCAGAGATCAGTGGATGATCTGGATACATTTATTACACTCATCGTTAATCTTTACAAACAAGACTTTATTAATGTAACTGATTTCTCCCCAAACAACCAGTCAGACAAAGTTCTGATGAAATACGAGCTGACCCAAACTCACCTGGACTTAGCTTGAGAAGAGGAGATGAAAAACGGAGAATAATAAAAGAAAATCCAGATGTGATCAACCTTCTTCAGGCTGTTCAGCGTAGTGGACCCAACAACTGCCACCCCCATGTTAGCGGGTTAATAATCAACCCTGACCGGATTGTTGTGGAGGCTGTGGTCACTGCTATACGTTCCAATCAAATGATGTTAAAGTTAAACGTTCGTTTACCAGGATCCAAATGATCCACAGGAAGAAATTACATCTAACTAAATTCACTAACTAATCTTTGCTGTGTCAGATTATTTATGGTGCTTTCAGTCAGAATACAGTTGACTGACGGCTCTAAATGATTTAGTTTGATAACTTTATCTGAACTTAGCCTTTCTTATAAACTGACCGTTAATAACAGAACACCACTGAGAGCAAAATGTATTAGTCAAGAAAAGCTAAACATAAATGTTGAGAAAAGATTTTTGTTTCTCCAAAAATATGAACCAAAAGCATAACAAAAGAAAATCTAACACCAAAAGTATTACAGCTTCATGCTAAATGATAAAACAACAAACCTAAACACGTTTTTCAAAGTAAAACTGAGCGACTAGGATCCAGTTACAAGAAACCCAATAAGACTGTGGTCAGCAAACAGGCTAACCAGGCTGTGATTCTACACACTTTTGTTTTCAAACAGTAACATTTAGTATTTTTACTCACTTAAGAGTTAACAGCGTAGAAAGTGACTGATTAAATGACACAAACCGAATGATAAGTTTTATTCTGAGTACGCTTAGATTAAAAGCTGGAAATTCAACTTTAAAGGGTGCTTTCTGTTGTTTTGGTTTTTTTTTTAGAAAGCCCAGATCTTCCATAAAAACCTACCACTTTTCAGCTCTAACAACAAGCTAAGCTAAAGCAAATAGCTAGCTAGCTAAACAATGTGAAACATCTAAAGTTTAAGACTGAGGATTTTTCGGAAGTTTAGCTATACTAGAAGTAAACAGATAAAAATAATTTAAAAACTAGAGTTGCATTTGGCAGATGAAACTTTTTTAAATTTTAGGCTTCATGATGTTAAGAGAATAAGCTAATATAGCTAGCTTTAGCAAAGAGACAATAAAGACAACATTAAGTTTAGTTTGATTAAAAACAGCAATCGAATCCTACAAAATGTGATTGAAATTAACAATGAGAACAATAGCTATGTTTGCATCCAACTGTCATGTGAATTTTGAGCAAACATTTAAAATGTTGCAAAAAGGAAAAACAAACAAAACGTGATTTAGCCTCGTTTCCATCTCATGGTTTGAAGTGAATCATGAAAGCATCATTTCATCAGCTGTGACGCTACGCACGGCTGTAATAAACAGGAAGTAAAGGTTGATAACTAGCATGAAGCAGATGTCTCAAAAAAATTGAGTCTTCTCCAGGAGGTCTGAAAATGTTCCAGAATTTTGTGCCTCTGGTAAGGCAGAGGCCCACCAGAGGATGGGATTGTTTCAATGTCAGAATTTAAGCGGTGAATGTGTTTCCATCTCTGCTAGCGCATTAACTCTTATTCAGAAAAGCCAAAAGGCTTTTCTGAATAAGACAAGTTTAAAAATAGCACAGCTCAGTTTTCTGTTAACAAACATCTTCACACTATTCTAAAAGTAAAGTGTGCATTTTAATGAATAGGCTACATTTTTAAAGGTTAGAATGCTTCCTGCAAACCTAGATTAAAGTCTAACAGTGTAACTAAAAGGAATCAGATAATCTAAATGGTCTTCAGATTATCTTTATAGACACAGCAAAAAGAAAGTGACGGTTTCAGGTGAAAGTCGTTTACGTAACGTAGGAAGCTTCTTAAAATTTTCCACTTGTAAAGACGACTGAACCCAGCAGGAGGAGGGTAAACCCTATCCTACACTCTGTTGTGCCTCATTGTGCTTTCCACATACATCCACAGCAGAGACAGAGTGGGCGGATGTTTGTCTTGTTCTGATTGCCATGTTCCAACCTAACGCCCCCACATCGCAGCTCTGACAAACAGCGTCGCCTCGGCCATCTTGGAAACCCCGACATGCTGAAGAACTTCACACCAACGTAGCACAGAGGAGAGCAGGACATCTGAAAAACAGTGGAAAGTTAGAGCTGTTTGCTCAGCAGCTGGAGCCGACCTGAACAGGACCGCTCGTCTTTTGGAGGAAATCACAACGTAGAAATATGTTCAAATGAAAAGCAGACACTGAGAACATGTCAGCAGAAGACACCAGCAACATCTGGAACTCACTGCCATTTACCCAGAGGAAGAGTTGTAAACCAGAACCGCATTCAGAAGCTGTTTACTGTCACCCTCCAGTCCAATCTGCAGGTGGCAGAAGGTTCATCTGATCAAACTACTACATCTATTCATAGACATGAGGGGAATGTCCAGCCAGAACAGGGTTCTGAAAGGAGACGGGGTCTGCTGGGAAATATGTGAATCGACCCCAAAGACCTTGTGAAGAAGCTGTCAAAACGGGTAGAGAAAGTAATTCTCCATGTTGAAACCAGTTCTGTCCCTTCATGGGCTGAAAGGCCAATCAGAGAAGAATAAGCCATTACTCCTTAAAAAGACAGAATAAAGTTTGTAAATATGTTCAGAGACAAAGACCTTCATCATTAGCGACTAGAGTGAGAACTTTTGTATTTGGGTGTTTCTGGTACAGCAGTAAAACTGACCCACAGCATCATCCGCTAACAGAAGACTCTCCTCCGGTCCCACTGGGGTTTATTTCTGCTTCTGTCGTTGGGTTCAAGTTGTGCTAGAAGGAGTTAGCCTATCAGTGAACCTATGTTAGCCTGAAATAGCATCTCAGTGCTAACATGTAGCAGCTAACGCTAATGTTAGCATCCACAGTCCATGAAAGGTCAGAGATGAACGGATAGAAAAACTCTTTGCTCCAAAAGATTAAAAAACTTTAAATATGTTTGATGTTCAGCTCTGTTAATAAGTCAATAATTTAACAGCAAAAATGGTTTTTGAATTGAAAATGTTGCTGATTTTGTAAAAAATGTGATTAATCAATTTCTGATCCTGCAATTAACTCAGTTAAAACTTCTAGTCTTGCCGCAAATTTATCAGTAAAAATCAAGTAATAGTTTGGATATTATTAAAGCTGTAAAACATAACATTCTTATTTTGAGATTTTTTCAAAGAATGTAATCCATTGAAAGACATACTAAATGATAAAATCTAATTATTTTAAAGATAAAAAGAACCAAAATACAAGAATTTTAGACATCAAAGTGTCAAACTTCCATCCAGTTCTGACATATTTTGGTTCTGATAAAGAAATTTGTGCTACTATTAAAATATCGCTGTGATAAACGTCTGCTTATGGCTGAAGTGGTCACTCTGTATCTCATGTACTTTCATTTTTGTTGTTTACATTTGTTCTAGAAAATGTTATTAATTAAAAATTAAAATCAGTAGAGCAATGTCACTAACAGCTGTTGTCCACTAGGTGGCAGCACAGGATAAACTGGAGCCTAATCAGTGTGACGTCGGCAGATAATGTATTCTACGGCTAAAAAGCCTGATGGAGTCATCAGATTATTAGAGGAAGGAGAAAATAATAAACCTCTGGAAGAACTTTAATCCATACGGGGTCAATATTATATCTCTATCATTGTTTAGGGGGAAGACGGCAGCTGGTCAAATCAATCTGTCATGTTTAATTTAATCCACCCAGATACGATCTGTTACCTCTGAAAGCATCTTTAGCTCCGATTGTTTGCTGACATTCGACCCAACTGGTGGAGCCTTCGCAGTCCAGTCCAGCTGGTTCTGATGTTTTTTCTTCAGTCTGCAGCTCAAGGACCAGAACCAGCCGGTTCTGTTCCAGGGTGAAGCCCAGCAGGACGACAGAACCAACGCTGGGAGAAACTGGAGCTGAGCAGAGAGCAACTTCAAGCCAAACGGAAAGAAACAGGGAAAAGTTTAAAATAGATTTATTAAGAAATGTTTGGTTTATTACCAAACATAAGAAATAAAGATAGTTTAGCTGAAACCATCATAAGAGTTGGTTAATTTAATAAAGAACCAGCTGACTACAGCCAGCATGCAGCTGACTGGGGTTCATTTCACTGATGATAATAATAACAACAAACTAAGAGTTATGATATAAAGAGTCTTCAGAGATAATCTGGATCTGTAGGATTTTACTCTGTCAGGTAAACCCAGCAGAACCTGGTTAAATCGTTTTGATTCCTGGATTAAATGGGATTATTTCATCCCAACATGTTTTAGTTGTTTCTGCTCTGGTGTTATTAGTCTTCAGTTTATTATAATTTATCCGTTTCTTGTTCCGGTTTAAACTTTTAGACAGTTAGTTTGTTTGTTTTTTTCACAGTTTTGAGTGTGATCCAGAGTTAGCTGTTAACATTTATTTAATGATTAAATATTTTGTATTTTGCAGTTTACTGAACAGGCCTAGTACTTTGTACCTATCTGAAACTGGTTAAGCCTGTGGTTCTGCTGGACTTTGAGGATTTTTACTGTTTATTTTTATTAAAGGTGAAGAACGTCAGGAAGAACCAACGTGACGCAAACAGATCCCATTTCCACTTCTGTGTTTGTTCTGGTGAGCCTGTAGATAAAGTCTGCAGGGACACCGTGTGTGTGTGTGTGTGTGTGCTCTTACACACATAAAGTTAATATTTAGTGTCGGCTGTGAAATGGATCACAAAGTGTTGGAGGGAGCAGAGAGAGAGGAACCATTCTGCTGCTTCTGCCTTCTGCCCGCATCGCTTAGATTCACTCATCTTCATCATCATCTTCATCTTCCTCCTCATCGTCTTCCTCCATGTCGGTTCTTCCTCGGTGGCTCAGAATGCTTCAGCAAGTCTGGAGGCTGAAGGGACTCTTCGTTCTGGTCTGCAGCCCGTTTCTGCTGCTGCCACTGGCATTCAGCACCACGGTGAGACAAACTAACTAGCTTAACTAACCATGTTAACTAACCAACCAGTGGATACTTTAATCTATCATTACACTAACCAGAATAACTAAACCAGGACTAACCTCTGTAGTGAATCTCAAACTGCTCAGTGTAAGTAAATTAATTTAATTACCAGGACATATTATGTCCTGGTAATTAATTTCACCAGCTTAGTTAATCAATACACTAACCAGTTCTAGCTAAACAATAAGCAGTTAACTAAACAGAAAGAAACTAAGTGGTTAACTTTAATGACCTGACAGCTTTAACCAACCAGTACACTCACTGGTTTGAATAACTAGGACACTGACCTGTTTAATGAGACAGAACTCTATCTTTTATTATTGAATTGTAGAACAGTAGATTCAACCAACCAGCTAGTTAAGCCAACCATTTAACTACTAACCAGCTGAATGTGATGATATCTTACTCCACTATAAGAAATATTCATAGTCTAGTATTCTGAAAGGTAACCAATAGGTGAACTAGTCACTGGCCCAGTAATGGAGCAATTGGTTACCAGAAATAAAGGATTTATATTACCAACCAGTAGTCTAGTTTACAAACCAGTTAGCAGGAGCTTCTCTAACCAGTATGAAGTCAGAGTCAGAGCAGAACTCAGAACTTCTGGCTGGTTGGAGTCCTTAGAGTGGGCCATGATGGAGGAGCAGCTTCATCTGACGATGATGATGATGATGATGGTGGTGGTGATGATGATGATGATGATGATGGTGATGATGATGATGGTGGTGGTGGTGATGATGATGATGGTGGTGATGATGATGATGGTGGTGGTGGTGATGATGATGGTGGTGATGGTGATGATGATGATGATGATGGTGATGGTGATGATGATGATGATGATGATGATGATGATGATGATGATGATGATGATGATGATGGTGGTGGTGGTTATGATGGTGTAATGACAACGACTACAATGACTGTATCGCTCTGTGACTGCCCGTTTCTGCAGGAGGCGTCTCGTTATCAGTAACCTGTGTTGATGTGCCGCTGCTGCTTGTTTGAACAGCAACTTTCATTCACAACTTCTTGTCACTGATTGACCAACGTAGAGAAATCTGTTAAACAGGTCAGGAGATTCCTGGAAAAAAAAAAAAAAAAACAGAAACAAAAGTCCAAAAAGCTGAGAAAAACATCTGTTCTCCTGGAGACCAGAAACCTCGTCACGTCTGAGACCAACAGGATGAACCTGGCAGGAAAAACCTCATGCTGATGTTGGAAATCATCTGCTGTCCATCCTAATCACAGAGATCTCAGACATTTCAGATCAGTTTAGTCAGATTATAATTTGTTAAAGAAGGAGGAGGACCACATTGTGGAAGTAGAATAAGTTAGAGTGTTGGACCACACAGCAGTTCAATGGGCAGAGACAAGGCTGGATCACCAGATCTCCTGGGAAATAGAGGGTCATACTTCCAACATCATAAAATAACTGAGAATGACTCGATACTCAGGAGAGAAGCAAGAACAACCATAGATACCCAGCATGGCCACTAGTTGGCAGTAACTGGGGCACTCTGTCTTAGGTGGAGCACCACTGATGATAAAAGAGAGAGGAGTTTAGGTCTGAATAGACAGAAGAAATGTTTTTCTATCAGGAACATCATCTACAGATTAATGGGTGATGACTATGATTAATTTAAAGAACATTTGAATCCAGCTCTGCTTAAGTTCAGCTGCCTGTTTGTCTGTGCAGCTCCAGGCCAGCTGGTTCTGAGCGGTTCCATGCTGGTCATCTGTGTGAGCAAAGGTTAATCAAAGCAGTAAAGGTGTGTTTGGACTGAGCCTCACGCTGAACGGCTCTCTCTGCAACTCCAAAGCTTCACACCTCATTTCACCTCATCATCATGCATGTCTTTCCCTCAAGTTTCCAACTGCAGCCGTGCATTTCCGCACAAAACAGGGAAAAAACCCAACATGATTCAGAATTAATGTTACAAAATGAAATTCATCCAAAATTCATCCCAACAGAGAAAACCTTCCTGCTCTCTTCAGGGATTTTGTTTGGGAATTAACCTGAGCACAAACTTGGGAACTGATGTGAAATCACTGAGGATGAACAAATCAACACCACAGAGACTAAAAAAATACTGAAGTTGAGTATTTTTTTAGTCTAGATGAATGAACTGAATGAGGCTCAGGTGAATGAACTGATGAATGAACTGAATGAGGCTCAGGAGGAGGAATTGCTGCAAGGCAACGACTCAATCCACTTTGCTGGACTTGACAACACCATCACCATCAAACTGTTCTCCATAGATTCCCTCTGGCAGTTTGACATCTGGTCCGGTCCTCCCAGGTTGTATCAGTCTCCATTGGCGGTGTGTTCCTCACTATGTGGGCGTGAAAACATTGCGGGCCACGTAGGAACTGTGGTCTATGATCAATGATATCATCTAGTTTATCTACCACTAGGCAAACAGTTTCTCCAAAATCTCCAGGTAGAGTTGTTCCTTGCTTGTTTCTCTGTCCAGTTGACACTTTCTGAGATCTTCTGCCACAGTTGATAAAACGTTTGGACCTCAAGGTTGGACCAAGGAATCATTTATTTGCAGCTCTCCATCTCACCAGCTCCTATGGTCTCATTGCATAAACATTGGTTCAGATGTTGTTGACATAAATGCACAGGGCAGTCAACGAATGCCATCTTCTGCAAGTCTAATCACGTGTGCGCCACACCTGACTAGGTCCAGGTCATCCCTCCCTGAGGTGATTCCACAAACTGGTAAAGAACAGCACAAGATCTGCTAACGGAGACGAATCGGGCCAGGGCAGGCTGGGTCAGAACCAGTTAAAAGCTCTTTACCAGAGAAGCATTTTGATAACCAGAATGTAATTGATGTTGAATCTGTCTGTATGTTTGGATTGAATGGAGTTTCTATTTTTGTACATCAGCTGGTTCTGTTTGTTCAGCCTCTGATGAACACTGGAATACTGAAGTCCCAGCTCTCTCTGTGTGCAGGAAGCGGCCTGTGCGTATGTCATCGTCCTCATGGCGGTGTATTGGTGCACTGAGGTTTTACCGCTGGCGGTGACGGCGCTGCTGCCCACCATCCTGTTCCCGGCACTCGGCATCATGGAGTCCAGAGACGTAAGAGTGGACACAGTCCACACCCGATGCTCTGCAGTGTCCATGTTGTTGTCGTCTCACCTGTACGATGTGAACTCAGGTGTGCATGCAGTACCTGAAGGACACCAACATGCTGTTTGTGGGGGGGTTGATGGTGGCCGTGGCTGTGGAGCACTGGTACCTCCACAAACGGATCGCACTCAGAGTTCTGCTGCTGGTCGGAGTCAGGCCTGCCCTGTGAGTCTCTGGGTTCAGAGGTGTCTGAGGGGGTCTTTTAAGTCAAAGATCACCTTAACGATAGCAACATTAGCAATTAATGTTTCTGTATGGGTAAAACCCGTTTTTCTCCATTTCTTCAGACTGATGCTGGGGTTTATGGGGGTGACGGCCTTCCTGTCGATGTGGATTAGCAACACAGCCACCACCGCCATGATGGTCCCCATCGTACAGGCCGTCCTTGATCAGCTCCTTGGCAATAGGAAAAAGGTCGGCGTTGCCATGGAGATGGTGAAGATACAGAGCAGGACTGTATCTGTGCAGCAGGAGTATCAGCAGAAGACCATCAGCATCGAGGAAATGGCCGACCCAAACATTCCAAATAAAGGTACAACACAGTCCATCCGACTGATTCAGGCACCGCAGCCTGTCCCGGCCTCCTGGATCCTCTAGTCAGTTCACATTTCAACTGAAGTGATCAATTCATTTCTAGATCTCAACCTATCAACTAATCATAGTCAATCAGAGGAAGTCATCAGCCCACAAGACACCAAGGCACCTAAGCAGGAGGTGATATCTGGGCATCCGACAGCCAATCAGGAGGTTATCAAACCTACACCCCAGGACAAGCCTCCATCAGACAGCAGCAGTCCAGGTGAGTTTGAACTGGTATGAGTTCTTAGTTGCATTGATTATTGCAACAGTGTCTTCACAGGTCTGTCCAACAAATCAATTAAACAGCTGCAGCTGATCCAGAATGCTGCTGCTCGAGTTCTCACTAAAACCAGGAAGATCGAACCCCAGTTTTAAAGTCCCTCCACTGGCTCCCTGTAGCTCAGAATAGACTTTAAAATACTGTTGTTAGTTTATAAATCACTAAACGGCTTAGTACCAAAATACATTAAAGATTTGCTGTTGCTGTACCAACCTTCCAGACCCCTCAGGTCTTCTGGTTCTGGTTCTGCTCTCCATCCCCAGAACCAGAACCAAACGAGGAGAAGCAGCATTCAGCTTCTATGCACCACAAATTCGGAACAAACTTTCAGAAAACTGTAAAACAGCTGAAACACTGAGTGCCTTTAAATCTCCACTAAAAACCCACCTGTTTAGAGTTACATTCGAAATGTAATCAAATATGAATTTAATGATGGCACTTGACTTAATGTAATGTTTTTGTTTGTTGATTCTGTGTTGCATGACTCTGTATTTTTATGTTTGTTATGATGTAAAGCACTTTGAAATGCCTTGTTGCTGAAATGTGCTGTACAAATAAAATTTGATTTGATTAATTGATGAGTGGATGGGTACCAGGGCCAGGATGGTTCCCTTTACTGGCTGCTGCAGTAAAAGGTTCTCTATAAACAAAGTGATCAAATTCATTTCAAATCAAGTCATTTCATCTATTAATACAGATTCAAAGTTGAAGTACTTTATAAAGAGGAAAGACTGAAACTGAACATTACTGAACTGGTCAAAGTGACACCAAGATTCTTCACATTAATGCTGAAGGTTGGGTTAATTCCCTGCAGCTGGGTTGTAAATGCTTCTGTCCAAAAGTAACAAATTCTGCCTTGTCTGATTTAAAAGGAGAAAATTAAAAGTCTTCCTCCTAACTGACTGGAATTATCAGGATTTAAAAATAAATAAGAGTATCATCAGCATATGGATATACGTGGTCCAGATTCAGAGCCCTGTGGCACTCCATGACTATCTGCTGTGTTAGAGAGGTCCATCATCTTCATACATGTAATGACCCTGAAAATATCACACCCTATAGTAGCAACTACTGTCCCATTTTTAAATATCAGGTGTTTTCTCATATTTTTTCCAAAAACCTCAAAGCTTGAGGACTACCACCACTAAAGATTGACTGAATCCCAACATTAAGGTTTTAAACAAAGTCTCCTTACATTCTCACAAGAAGATGAGCTAAATGGAGAAAGTAATCTTTGTCATCAATGAGAGTTTGTCCAGAGCAGAAGGTCGTGACCTCTGCCGGTTTTAAAGCCTGTGTAATAGACCAGTCAGTGAATAGTTTCTATATCAGAGGACTTACACATAAAGGAGCTGATTCTTTTGGTGATCATGTTGCTGTAGCAGGTAAAACAAGGAGCCACGAGAAACGTCAATAATGTCGGACTCTTTGTGCTCAGTGGTTCTGACAGTGGAGGCCAGCAGCGCTGCACCTCAGCTGGAGCTGGAGGAGCTGAGTGATGAAGATGAGGAGAAGAAGAGGATGAGCAAAGGTCTTCTTCTTTCTGTGTGCTATGCTGCCAGCATCGGAGGCATCGCCACCCTGACAGGAACCGGACCTAACCTGGTTCTAATCGGACAAATGAGCCAGTAAGAACAACACTAAACCCAACCTCAAAAACCAGAGGTTTTAATCCAGGTGTTGCTGCTGTATCGACCAGCTGCTAGTAAGATACACAACTAGCTCCAGTTTTCCATCACTAGTCAATCAGTAGCTTTAATAAGCTGAAGCAGAACCTGCTGACCCAAAAGCCACCGATGGAGGATCAGTCAAAGTTCTTTCAGGGAACGGACTCCACTGGATCTCCACATTAAGGTGGTTTCATCTTCCCAGCAGCTTATTGGCTGATTTCTGTCTTCTTTGCAGACTGTTTCCTCAGAACGGCGATGTGATCAACTTTGCATCATGGTTTGTGTTTGCCTTCCCCACCATGTTGATGATGCTGACGCTGGCCTGGTTCTGGTTGCAGTTCCTCTTCATTGGCTGGAAGTTAGTCGCTCCTCCAAAGCAGAGACAGACGGCTCGTCTTGGCTGCAGACCCCTGAACTCGTTCTGTTGTTTCCTCTACAGCCTGAAGAAGACCTGGGGCTGCGGCTCAGCCCAGTCCCACAAGGAGAAGGCTGCGTACGATGCACTCAGGGAAGAGTACAGGCGGCTGGGACCCATGAGTTACGGTGAGATCAGCGTCCTGGCACTCTTCGTCCTCCTGGTGGTGCTGTGGTTCACAAGGGACCCTCGCTTCATGGACGGCTGGGCCACCCATGTCTTCAACACCAAAGCAGAGTGAGTAGTTGTGGAGTTCAGCCAAGTGAAGATGTTTTATACTGGAGCAGTAGCTAGACTTAGCACTTTGTATCAAACTGGTCCTGGGTTGAAATCCCAAAGGTCTTTCAGTCTGGATCCTGTTCAACATGGAAATGCTTGGCTCATTTCTAAAGTATCATGGATGGAGTTCTAGATGCATGAGTCCTGCAAACCGAACCAAGCCCAGCATGATCCTTTATCTTACATCTGATTAGTAAACCATCTCCATAAGGTCTTCTTCACACCTCCTAATCTAAAGTCCACTGAGGAAAAGCTCTGCAGGTCGGTGTTTACTGGGCTTCACTAGAGTCCACTGCGGTCCAAGAAGGTCCACTAGAGTCCTGCAGGGTTTATTAGTGCCCACTAGGGTCCACTAGTGTTTTCTAGGGTCCATGAAGTGTTAAACATGAATAAAGGTCAGAGGAATGAATGAATCCAAACTGATCTCGCATCAGGCCAAAAGCATCCTGAACAAACAGGAACCAGAAGTGAAGAACAAACACGGGAAACGTGTCCGCAGTTTCAACCACCGACTTTGACCCATGACACTGCACTGGCTTAGATCACCTACACAGCTCGGCTGACTGCAGATCAAAGGCCACTTTTATGCACTTCAGTAGGACACAAAGTCTGACATGAAACATTAAACTGAGCATTACTATAGAAGAAATATTCCTCAGTGAAAGGATGGACCACCAGGACATACCTTACAAACAACCAGGAGACAACTAGGAGACACTGGACTTGTACTGTTGAATTTAAAAACAACATTCTAGTTTCAACTGCCAGATCTAATATTTCTTCAGTTCAGTCAAATACCAGAAGCAAAAAGGCCAAACACCAGAAAATGAAGGCCAGTGAAAGGAGGACATCCTACAGCTTTAAAGCTCAAAGTGTTTCCTCAGGTCAGGGTCAAATGTGAGGCAGCAGGATATGATGCAAACAAACTGTCAGAGGACAAAGTCCACAAACAGTCCAAAACGTCCACCAACATCAAGAGGACACAGCAGAGACTCTGATAATAATTTAAAAAAAAACTGAAAGAAGCTTCAGAGAAGAATACCATTACAGAGAACAGGAAGTGCTAAACCCGGACAGGTCCAGGATCTAAACTTCAGAACTCAGAAAACCTGCACAGACTCAACCCCCGGCAGTGAGAAGTTTTTAAATCTCACTGTTTGATGAAGTACAAAAGTCTTCACACCCTGGAACTTTTCCACCTTTTGTCTCATTTAACTGCACAGATTGTATGGCGGTGCTCAGAGGCCAGTATGCTATTGGTCTACCTGGTGGGAAGGTTTGTTGAGCAACTCTGAGCAGAACTGGAAGATTTTGGGGAAATTCTTGTAAGTCGGAGCCGATGCCCAGCGGTGGGACCCAGCAGGGTCCGTCGGATCAGAACCGTTCAGCTGCAGGTCGTACAAACAAACGGGTCAGATTCCCCCTCTGCAGGATCTGCTGTGACCTTCAGCTGAGGAAACAGCAGCAGAGACCTGCATGTCCACTCCTGACATTGTTCTGCTCAGAGACAAGGAGTCGTCTGATTGGTCCAGATGTTCAGAGCTCAGATCGCTAACCAGGTTATCCTCCTGCCGTGAGTCCAGATGTCTGGTCTTCACCCCAACCTGCTACGGAACCACAATAACATCAAGTTCATTCCAACTGCTCAGTGATTCTGGGGTTAAAGGTCAACCATTAGATCACAGAAAAATCTGAATCTGGAAAGAATCTGAATCTGAACAACCCCTGATCCATTTCCATTTCTCATGACTGTATTATCATCACAACATTAGTGTGCAAAATATTCACATGCCAAAGGACCATTTGGAGTGCAGTAATACAGAATTTACACAAGTCTGAACTGGAAGTGATCCGCGCCACTGACCCATCATTTAGGTAGGCAAGTGCAGCGCAGAGCGTAGATGGACCATGGCTTTGAGACCAACAAAGAGAAAATAGAGAACTCAAAAACTGTCGTTGATTAATAGTTGTAATTACTTACATTGTTCATAAATAGGATAGGAAAAAGGCGAGAGCTAGTTCTAAACTTGTGGCTCGTTCATTGTTTCCATAGCAACTCCACAGCAAGTACCATGACAGCTAGTTATGGATACCTACCAAGATGGCAGCCACAAAGTTCCTTGAAGTGAGACATCACATGAGAATTATGTAGTATTGACTGATATATTTTACAAGTTCTGGACCATGAGGTTCTGAAAATATTGTTCCCACCTCCCCAGGACTGAGGTGTTTTATATCTAGTAAAACCCGACCAGAACCAGGACGGCTCTGTATTCCAGTCACGTTAATGAGCTGAACTGAGACCTTTTAGACCTTAAGAATGGAAGCCCTGCAGAGGTCAGAGGTCAAATGGAGAAACGCTGCCACGTGGAGACAATGTGGACATGTCCCGGTACCGACCGGGTCGCTGAGTGTGTGCAAACAGTTGGGTCATTCATGAACCCAGCAGGTCGGGTCCATGAGGTCCAGACAGCAGCTGATCAGGAGATCAGAGACACTTCCTACATTGTCAAAAACTCGGTTCTGCTGGGTTTTATTAAGTTCTGCTGGATTCTGTGTGTGTCAAAACCTGCAGCTGATTGACTCCAAGCTGTGTGTGTTTGCTTGGTTCAGTCTGGTTCTGTAGGGTTCTCTGAGTTCAGTGCGTCTCTGCAGGTTTGTCACCGATGCCACCGTCTCGTTGTTCGTCGCCATCTTGTTGTTCGTCCTTCCCTCCAAGCCGCCGCACTACCTCTGCTTCTGGCGGCGCTCCGACTCCGGTAAAACTCGCTCAGCACACACTTTCTTGGATTCACATGCAGTTAGAGCTGTTTCTCCTCTGATCAGAGAGCCGGCTATCCCGAGGCCCCGCCCCTCCGCTGTTAACCTGGCAGGTGACCCAGGACAAGATGCCCTGGAACATCATCCTCCTGTTGGGGGGCGGCTTCGCTCTGGCTAAAGGCAGCGAGGTGAACTTCACTTTTCCACAAAAGATTTGGAGTTACATTCCAGAGAAAATTCAGTGAACAGGCAGAGATCCACTGCAGTTTAAATTCCTGAGTCATGACCTGATCACCTTGTAGTCCAATCACTTTCCAGAACAACAAGACTTCATGTCTGTTTCCGTGTTTACAGGTGTCCGGTCTTTCCCGCTGGCTCGGCGCGCAGATGACGCCGCTGCACTCCATCCCGCCATGGGCCATCGCCGTCATCCTCTGCCTCCTCATTGCCACCTTCACGGAGTGCGCTAGCAATGTTGCCACGGCAACGCTCTTCCTCCCCATCCTTGCCTCCATGGTAACAGTTGCAGGTCTAAACTTGATGCCAACAGTTGGTTGTGGTCGGTACAGAGTAAAAGCAGATTTTGTTTTGTGTTCTGGTCTAGTCCCAGTCCATCAGCCTGAACCCGCTCTACGTCATGATACCCTGCACTCTCAGCGCCTCCTTCGCTTTCATGCTGCCCGTGGCCACGCCCCCAAATGCCATTGTCTTCTCCTCCGGCTTCCTCAAAGTGTCCGACATGGTGAGTGTGCCCCTTGTCTGTGAGAGAAAAGGAAGATCCACAATAATAACATGCTGTTGTGCTGCACGGTGCTCCCCACAGGCTAAAACCGGCGTGGTGATGAACATCATCGGGATTGGCTGCATCACTCTGGCCATCAACAGCTGGGGGCGCGTCCTGTTTTCCCTGGACTCTTTCCCCTTGTGGGCCAACATCACTTCCCCGGTGTAGAACCCACAACCTCCTGCCAGCTGGGATCCTCCAGTCCTGAGCCTCCAGACGCTGAGTTCTCCAAAAACCGCTCCCAGCTTTACTTCATCTACACGGTCCAGAGAGAATTCAGGACTTTTCCGCGTCTAATGCTAGTTTATGTACGGCAGAGTGGAAGGGTTCAGAATACTGTGTGGTGGATGCTTCCTTATCGCAGGAGGCTGTATCCATTCTGAATCCAACTACTGAATAATGACAGGCTAGCACCTAGCAACCAGATCCAGCAACGGAGCAACTAGCACTGGAAAATAAGAAGGAAGCTACTCACTAGTGTTAGTTTTGGAGAGATTGGTCACCAGCTAGATTGATTTCTTACTTTGCTGTCCATTGGTGTGGATAGGCTGGTGTTAGAATTGGGTAGCCTAGCATTAGCATTCAATAGGTTGAATATTATATGCCAACCATTTTCTTGATAAAATCTATAAAAGTGTAAGAAAGGGGTGACGAGCCTATGCATACTAGCCTATCTAAGGCTAATGCTAGCTTCTTCAATTCTAGTCAAACTGTGCTAATAGACAGCAGGGGAAGTACTGGGCTGGTCACCTAAGCTAGATGACCAGCCTAGACATGCTAGTCACCAACCTCTACAAAGCTAACGCTAGCAGTCTCCTTTTCTGAACAACCAGTGTTGGTTGTTCAGATACTGCTATAAATCAGATCAGTAGCTAGTTTCTGAATGTATATGGCCTCCTGAGATAAGGAAGTAGTCCCCGCTGGGTGAAAAATGGTTTTAAATTTGTCGCTACAGCTTGGAGTTTCATGAAGCTACATAGAGGCTCAGATCATTTGTTTTTTCATCGTCATCACCATCTGATGAAGGCTCTCAGTCTGAGATGTTTGCAGGTAGTTTGGACTTTTAGTGTCATGGAGAAAATGGAGCATATCTCACTGGTCAACAGCGGTAAGGTGGAACCGCAGTCAACAGGGAAATTAGTCTTGTCCTGATGGGAAGGTCCAAACATGCCTGATTACATTGGATTTCACTGGATTATGCAGGGACTTTCATCAGCATGGCTGAATGTTTGTACACACAGATCCAGTTCACATACAGACATAGAGAATCAAACCAGTTCAACCAGGTATTTAAATTTCATTTGGAGTTGTTAACTGAAGAATGATGGAAAAACCATGAAAAGACCCAATAAAAGGACTAACAGAACAGAGCTGACAGAATCGGGTTCTGTCAGCTCAAATGGTTCTGATTAACGTCCAAATAGGACATGAATTCCTCCTTCATTAAATAACAAACCTTTCTCACTTCCTGATGGATTTCCTAAAAGCCCCACAAGGCATCATGTTTCCCATCAACACGTTGGTGGGTTTTGGTGCAGGTTTTTTACTGCAGAACCCAACCAAACCAACAGTTACCATGGTAACAATGAGAAGCGTGATAAAGAGGTTTAATTGGGTTTAAATATTTCTTTGTTTTTGTTTTTTTACCTTTTTAATTTTCAGTCAGCAAACTAGAAGAAACTCACAGATGTAATGCAGTTGAACTCTGCACTGGAGCTGCTCTCTGTTAGTAAATATAAATATTTATAGATACTTTATTATGTACATACTGTATGTAATTTACAGAGTTTTCTATCGTCATTTTGCCAACAGTTTTATATGTGTAAAAAGTTAATCTGTAAATAAAAGTGACAAAATTCACTCAGTTTGTCATGTTGTTGTTTCATCCAAATAGCGTTCAGAACATCCACAGATTGTGTTTTATAATAATCTAGTTAAAGAATATTAAAAATCATGCAGCTGCTAATCTCTGCTCGGCACTGGTTAAGACTTAATGCCTTCTAAGATATATACATCTACAGTATGTATCATCGGCATAGCAATGAGATGACACCTGTTTCAGTTTGGTTACTGTTTTCTATAATTCTTATACTTTTACAAGTTGATTTTAAACTTTTCAAGGATGTCCTCCAAACGTCTTAATACCCGATACCACAGAAAACCTTCAGGGGTCTGAAGGAATCAATTTCTCGATGGGTCGGGGCAGCAAAAGTGGGACAAACACATCATTAGGTAGGTGGCCATAATATTTTAATATTTTCATCAAAAATCACTGTCTGAGAAAACACATTCAGAAAGTTCCTTTAACTCTTCAGTCCTTACTTGCTTTCCGTTTCTCATCCCAGTTCAGCTCTCTGTGGGTGTTAAGTGTCTCCATCTGGTGTCCAGATACTGAAAAACACCAGCCGTAAACTGAAATAAAAAGTCGTGGAGATACGACGGTTATATCGATGAGT
The DNA here is from genome assembly GCA_903067095.1 of Girardinus metallicus. NCBI lineage: Eukaryota > Metazoa > Chordata > Actinopteri > Cyprinodontiformes > Poeciliidae > Girardinus > Girardinus metallicus. The sequence continues at coordinate 56,202 of CAEGAE010003547.1, forward strand.
GTTTGATGATGGACAGCTAACCCCAGCAAAGAACAACTCTTCGAGTATTAAAGTCTCTAATTATCACCTTTTTGGTCAGATTAAATTTTTTTTATCTCCGTAATCTGGTCGGAGAATCCGTGTTGCCATGGAAACTGGTTAGTGGACTTTGTTGTTGTCTTCCGTTGTGAGAGCAGGCTAAGAAGCTAATTGTTTAGATAATTTAATCATTATTAAAATCAATGAAGGGTTAAAATATGTTGCCCCGGTGGTTAAGGAACCATGTAAAGTTTTATTATTCAGTGTTTTTAGTTAGCTAAAAAAGTTTTATGTAGGATAAAAACAAACCAGCCTTAAAATGATGTTTTTTTTAAACACAGTCTGGTGGAGAGAGTAGAAGCTGACGGTTAAATAGATCATTTACTGGTTGTTGCTGCTGTCCGCTGCTGGGTCAAGTTCTGTTCTGTTCTGTCCTCCAGACGACCAGGCTAAGAACCGGTTCCAGTCCGAACTGGAGTTCGTCCAGTGTCTGGCCAACCCGAACTACCTGAACTGTAAGTGACTCGGTTTCAGTCCACAAGTGGGGCAATAAAGGAGCATTTCACCGGTTTAACCGAAATACTGGTTTATTCTGAGCAGAACCGGAACCAAACCCAAACTGGTTCATCTGGAAGTGAATCAAAACTTTTTATATTATCCGGATGAGTTCCAGTTCCTGCAGAATCCCAGTCAGAACCGTTTGGGTTTCACCAGACTGACCTGTAATAACCTTTAGTCAGGGTTGGATCCTTTCTGAGTCAGAACCAGGTAGGTTCTGTTCAGAACTAACTGGAGCCACATGACACAGAGAGCATGGGGGGTTTGTGGAACCGGTTCTGTTGTAGAACCCGTCCGTCTGCGGCTGACCCGGTTCTTGTGTTTGTGTTGTAGTTCTGGCCCAGAGAGGGTTCCTGAGAGACCGACCCTTCATCAACTACCTCAAGTACCTGCTGTACTGGAAGGAACCCGAATACGCCAAGTTCCTCAAGTAAGCCCCGCTCCAGAACCCCTGACCCAGGTGCTGTTGATTCATCAGAACCAACTCCACAGTGGAACCATGACCTCCGATCCAAACCGGGTCAGAACTCTAGGAAGGTTCTTCAGACCTGTTCAGGTTTTAGATCCAATTCAATCAGCAGATCTACTGAAATAGTTCAGATAATGATTTTAAATATTGGTTCTGGAGAACCAGAATTAGGCCTGATCCAGATTCTAGTGAAGGAATCATCCAGAGAGGTTCTGGACGACCCAGTTTGGGTCAGAGGGTAGAACCTGAACCTCGACCCGGTCCAACCCTGCTGGGGATTTATGGACTCTGCTGGAATCACAGAAGTCTTCTTCCTCTAGTTCTACTTTACTTAATTCATCCTCATTTAGATATTCTGCATTTAGATCTTCAACATCTAGGTATTTTTCTATTTTTGTAGTTCTTTATATAGTGATTCTTCCTAGTTCTTCACTTAGTTGGTCTAATTCTTCTAGTTTCTCTAGTTCTTCTTCTTCTCTACCTCTCAGCGGATGGTCCAGGTGTTCACTGCTCCCCTCCCCCTGCAGGTACCCCCACTGCCTCCACATGCTGGAGCTGCTGCAGTACGAACACTTCAGGAAGGAGCTGGTCAACGCTCAGTGCGCCAAGTTCATCGACGAGCAGCAGCTGCTGCACTGGCAGCATTACTCCAGGAAACGCACGCGGCTGCAGCAGGCGCTGGCCGAGCAGCAGCAGGCGCCGCAGCAGCCGCCGCAGCACGGCAACGCCGCCGCCAAATGACGGACACAATCTGTGGACGGACGCTGACCGGGTCGAACCAGATCAGAACCGGCTGGAGACTTGATTGGGACAGAGCTGCAGCAAGCTGAAGGTTTCCTGGCCTGCTGCAGCAGTTTGTGTTTACTTCCTGTTTCTGCTGCCTTTCTTCTTCTTCTTTTCTAATAAAATGTTTGGGTTCAGTTTGTTTCCTGGAGTTCCTGCAGCGCTGGAAACACGGTCAGACCAACGCTCAGCTCTGTCTGCTGAGAACAAAGATTCAGTTTAAGACTTTATCATCCCAAACAGAAATAAAATGTTGTCATAACTCAGATCATCCAAATATCTTCAGGGTGAAGCTATGGGCCGAAGGATCTTAAAGAAGTAAGATCAGAAATCTTTCCATCTGATCCAGAACCAGAATAAATGACCAAATGTTAAAAACGCCACAACCAGAAAATTAACTCATGTCTAGAAAAGAACAAATCAGGCTCAATGTGGCTGATCTTCTCCTACATGCTGCCACCAGGAGGCGTTGTTCTAGAAGAATAAAACGGTTATTAGTAATTCCTGTAGGGAAATTATTTCAGCTCAGAATCATGAGTTATTGCAAAATGAGCGAACATACGTTTACTTCCTTTTGGCCCACGTAAAAGGAACAGAGCTTATTGTATCCCTTAACATTCAAAACCATTTAAAAAGTGAAAAACAAAGTAAAATGTCTTTTTGAAATATGACCAGTAACAGTAAAGTTTTGTTGCGACCTTTATTGTGAAGGGTTCAGAGCGGAAGTTCATCTGTTACTTCGGGAACGCGGTGAACCATTCTCTCTGTAACAGTCCAACTTCCGTTATCTACCTTCCGGTGTTGTGAAGTGTTTCGCGCCCCTGTAGAAACGCGCCATCCAGCTCCGTAGAACAGCAGCGGAACCAAGCCGGACATTACAATCGGTACCGGATGATTTTATCTGATCAGCATTACTCTGATCACCAACTATAGATACTTTAAAGCACTCAGCGCATCACTGTTATCAGGCTAGTAACAAGATAGCTACAAGCTAGTTAAAAAGTTACGGGGATGTGAAGTTGACATTATCCCCCTGTTGTCTTTGGGCATATTTCGGCGCAGCTTTGATTCTGTTTTTAGATGTTCTGGTTCTGTTTTTCTGCTGATTCGTGTTCTGTGCATTAAAGGTGATCGGTTCTGTGAATCAGTGACCCCGTGGTTTCCTCGGTCTTGTCTTCCCGAGGACAAAGTCCAAACTGGATCTAGTCAGATGAGTGCAGTTATGAAACCAATCGATGTCCTGTTGAGTAATAAAAAGGTTAACAACAAATAAAAGTTCTGTATAACTAATGTCACGCTTTTCCATTCCAAAAAAAAACCTTATGTATTATTTTTTTTATTTAAATATTCTTGTACAACAACAATCCAAAAGAAAAACTCCACTCTCCACCCCTGATGTATTAGCTTCCGCTAAATATTATGTTGGTCTAGGGGTTTAGCATTAGCCTTAGCTTGCACTAAACATGCTGTCATTGTGTCTTTTCATTACCTTATACTAAATGTCAAGCTGGTACAGCATGTTAGCTTTAGCTTACACAAAACATCATGCTGATTTAGTGCTTTAGTATTAGCTTATACTAAATATGCTTATTTGGCATTTTAGCATTACTTTATGCTAAATATGCTTGTTAAGTCATTTAGTATTAGCAGAACTAATGTTTGTGATTAGTGCTTTAGAACATATTTGAACCTGTGAGGATCGAAGACAATCTTAAAGCAGGATAACATCCCAGAATAAGTCTCCATGGCGATGGAGGTGTTGTAAACCAGTCCCGGATCTGTAATGTGGGAATGTTTCTGTCCAGGTAGGTCCAGCCCCTCCCTCTGGACCTGAACCACAGGATGCTGCAGCGGGTAGCGGTGGTCGGAGCGGGGGCGGCCGGACTCTGTGCAGCTCGCCACATCCTGTCCCGCCCCGCCAGCTTTGCCCCCCCAGTGGTGTTTGAGCTCAGTGGGAATGTGGGCGGGACCTGGTGCTACGAGGAGCGAATCGGGACGTACCCCAACGGGAGACCGGTGCTCAGCAGTATGTACAGGAACCTCAGGTAGGGTCACCTGTCCGCCAGAAGGGGGAGCAGCAGACTCATCATGAGTTGTGACGCACTTCTGGTGTCCGAACAGAACCAACCTGCCCAAAGAGGTGATGATGTTCCCTGACTTCCCCTTTGACCCCGAGCTGAGCAGCTTCATGTCCCACCAGGAGGTCCAGCGGTACCTGGAGAGGTACTGTGAGAACTTCCGGATCCGACCTCACATCCGGGTGAGTCTTCCCACTGATCCCGGAGTCCGGTAACTGTCAAGATAACCGATTTATCCTCCGTCACCAGTTTGACACAGCGGTGGAAAACGTCATGCCTGTTTCCACGACAACAGAGAACGGGGAGCGCAAGGTCACATGGGAAGTGACAACATCAGACTCAACAGGTCATCAGAAAATGGAGACATTTGATGCAGTGTTCATCTGTTCAGGGTGCGTAGCGGGTTGCATTATCATATGGCATTCAATGTAACGTTGAGCTCTTTGGACCGTCATCGTGAATTTGCCTCAAGCCATCATGCAAAGGTGGCGCTGGGCCTCGCTATAGAGGCCATCAACATGACATGAGTCTATAACCCTATCCTCGATTCTGCACCTGATAAGGGTGCGATCGACCCAAGCGATCGACACTGACGATCACTTGGGTTTCTACTCTCCTCTTCCTCATGACACATTGTGGGTATCAACACAATCGACTTTATCACTTAGCTCTTAGTCTTTGCTAAATACTGTGTTGGTTTAATAATTTAGCATTAGTGTCCGCTAAATATTGTGTTGGTGGAACGCTTCAGCTTATGATTTTCTAACCACAGAACTACAGGGACACCGGTATGGAGCTAAAACTGTCTCATAATTCACAAATGCACAGACCAAGATTCAAAAATGCAAAAGATTCACAAATGCACAGGAAGAGATTCACAAATTCACAGGATGAGATTCACACTTGTATATCTTAATTTACAAGCTGCTTCTGGCCTGTGCATTTGTGGATCTCATCCTATGCATTTGTGAATTATGAGACAGTTTTAGCTCCATACACCTGATGGTTCCTGTAATTCCCCATAAGGCTTAAAAACAGAATGTTATACCACCTCCTGTTGCTCCAACCTAACGCCTCAAAGGTTTAATTTCTGTGTCCTCAGGCATTATTCTGACCCTCACATCCCAAACATCCCAGGGATTCAGAACTTTAAAGGTACCGTGTTTTTCTGAATCAGGGATGGCAGAAGGTCAAACAAAGTAAAGATTTTGGATAAACGCTGTGTGTCTGCAGGAACGGTACTCCACAGTCACTCGTACCGCTTTGCCGAGCCGTTCTCGGGTCAGACGGTGGTGGTTCTGGGAGCAAAAGCTTCCGGACTGGACATTTCCATTGAGCTGGTCAAGGCTGGAGCCAAGGTACCATCAGAGTTCATTAAAACCGTAAACCATTTTTAGCTCGGAGTTCTCCAGAACAAAACGTGTCCTCCTTATTTCTGTACGATGACATGAGAGTCCAAATCAACCAATGAGAAAATGTTTTCTCTGCAGGTGACTCTTAGTCACCGGAACCCTCCGCTGACCGTTCCTCTTCCTCCTGGGATCCAACAGGTGAGCTGCGTGGTGGCTGTCCAGGACGACGGAACCATCCGCCTCCAGGTGAGCTCGTCCTGCTGGACCAATCACTTTGGTTCCGGTTCTGGTTCAGAACCTCAGAATGTTTCATGCTGAGATGAAACCTCCCTCTAATTGGTTCAAATGTTTCCCTCAGGACGGTTCCGTGTGTCAAGCCGACGTTCTGATTTTCTGCACTGGATACAACTTTAGTTACCCGTTCCTGGACCCGGCCCGGCTGGGTCTGGAGATCCAGAACCATGTAGTGTCCCCTCTGTACCTCTACATGATGCCTCCCGCCATCCCTTCTCTGATCTTCATCGGCATCTGTAAGATCATCTGCCCCTTCCCCAACTTCGACTGCCAGGTGAGCCGCAGCATCCACCAGTGAAGAACTTTGGGAAGCGGTCTCAGACGGTTCTGGTCTCCTCAGGTCCAGTTCGCCCTGGCGGTACTGGACGGGTCGGTCGCCGTGCCGCCACAGGAGCAGATGGAGGAAGCTGTGCGGAGGGAGCAGCAGAGGAAACTGGAGGCCGGGGTCCAGTGCCACCACTTGCTGAAGTTGGACCAGGACCAATGGGAATACTGCGACTCGCTGGCTGTTTCCGCCGGCTTCCCACCGCTCCAGCCGGTAGTTCGCAGCCTCTACGAGGAGGTCTGGAGGCAGAGACAGGTTCACCCAGAAAACTACCGAGAGTTCAACTACAGGCTGGTGAGCGCCACCCGGTGGGAGCAGATCAGCTGATCAAGAGGTCCAGCAGGTTCTACTGAGACCCGGAGAACCTCTCTAGCTTGTCTGCAATTCTGGCGCCATCTGCTGGTCATGACTTGGAACTGCCTCTGTGATTTTTTTAGCTCGGGAGTTCTCAGATCTTATTACCATGCCATGGCTCCCCAAACAGAAACCCAAAACATATCAAGAAACATCGACTTGCAGAATGTTTTTCTCACTTTTATTCACTATTCAATAATTACTACATTAATTTATCATAAATTATTAGGTTATTAGGGTTTCTCTGCAGCAGTTTCCCGAAGGAACCAGCTGCTGGACCGTTCCTTCAGTTTGTTTCCAGTTAGAAACTTTTTCATTTTGCTGCTATGCTAGCTTAAGCAGCAAAGCACCTTAATGAATCAGTAAGATGAGCATAACAATTAACATTTCAATAATGTTTTAAAAGCTTTTAGAATTATGATTTTATACAGATTAAATCATAATTTTTTATCATCTAAAAATTTATGATTCAAAATTTCTAATGTTTAAGATTCAACCTTTTATACATATTTCTGAGGCTGACTAGCGCCTCCTGGTGGCCCACCATGAGGCCGCAGCCTCCGCTGTGAAAAACACTCCTTTAGCTCATGTTGCACTTTAAAAACTGATTATCATCATAATTATCTCAGTCTTACATTATTATCATCACTATATAAAATGATTTCCATTAATCTGTTTTGATTGCATAAATAAAGTTTATTCTCTAAAATTGGTCATGCAGATGAGTTTATTTTATATTTTATCTCCTGATTGTTTTATTTTTATTTCACAATCAGCTTCAAATTGCAACTTTTAACTCACAATTAATTCATTAATGTTCATTATTAACATTAATTCATTGTGAATTAATGTTCATTTATTAATATTGAATAATGATTAATGGAAGCTTGATAATAAATGAATAAACTAATAACAGATAAACTCTTCCTGCCAGGATCTACACAGAAACCTGGAGAACGTTCATGATTGGTTGATTGTTACCATTTGGTTCAGGTTTTAGTTAAAACACATCTAAGGTTCTTAAAGGCGGTTCGGCATAAACAGAGATGACCCGATTATTGATCCGTGTGAGAAAACGGATCTTCTTGGTACCATGAAGGATGGACAACAGCTGGAGTCACAAACACTTTAATTCTGGCACAAAAACATCAAAACATCCAAACTAATGAGGTCCGAAAGGAGAAATGACCTGAGATTAAAACAGAAGGAACACCAGAACCACCACTGGTCCGATCAGAACCACAGCCTGTCCGACTGAGCAGTTCAGTCACAACTTCTGAGGGAAGGTTGGGTTAAAATGTTTGTAATCCACCTTTAATCCCAATCTCCCAATCCTAATCTCACATTGGTGAAGACAAACCTGTGGAAGTTGACGGGTCGATCACATGCAGTATCTTCTAAAAAAAATGAAAGTCCAATCCATGATCTCACCAGCTTCCTGCCTGGACCAATGCTTCATGGGACATGTTCAGGTTATTTATGATTAATGGAAGCTTTTAAACACAACAACTGAGGAAACATTTCATCTCTGTAGAGCAGGAGGACCCAGGGACCTGGCTCCAGATCTGTCTCTGCTTCATCACACCAGAACCAAAGAACTGGGTCACCAACAGGACTCTGCAATACTCCTCTGCCAGTAGTACCCAGCCCTTTGATTCCGGCATGTTGGACCAGGAAAAACGGCTCTGGAAAGAAACATGGCTGTAAATCTTCATCACAAGATGGCGGAAACTTGGTCTGTTGATAAAGTTGTACTGGATGAACACTCAGGAGTCACTGAGGAGGTTCAGGGCAACATGTTAACGGGTTGAACAACAAATTCCTTCAAAAGTCCTAGAAGATGATCCGTGAAGACTTGGATTCATTCTCCATTTGCAGCTCCCTTGCTACCTTCTCGGCCGCCTCCTGGTCGTCCTCTCCGCCTCCTTCTTTCCTCAGTATTGTTAATGGCCACCAGAGGGAGCCATTTCTTCTGTCCTGATGCACTGTTCGTTCTGCTGGCCAGCAGCAGGGGGCGCCTTTATCTCCCGTCAGGAAGTAAAGCAGGGCGTTGAGCCAGGCGTTGCAGGAGGCCAGAGGCCTGGTGACCTTGTAGCAGATGGAGACGGCCTTCATGGCGTTGCAGCCGCCGAGCTGCCCCCGCCGCAGGAGCAGGAACAATGTCCGGGTCACATGGAAGGGCAGGAAGCAGAGCGCAAACAGCAGCGTGATGGTCACAATGGTTTTAATGGATTTGCGCCGCCTCCGGATGTAATGGGAGTACTGTGATCCAGAGATGGAAACTGAAGTTCTGTCCCGATCTCGACCTCCTTCAACTGCTCCGTCCCCAGCTGCTCCATCCTCACCTCCCTCTATTGAACTGGGTGGAGACCGCAGGCTCTGAAATATTGTCCGGACCACCTGAGAGTAGCACCAAGCGATGATGACGAAGGGGACGAAGAAGCCCAGCAGATGAAGGACAATGCCGTATGGAACATATTCAGGAAAGTCCTTATCGATGGCGTCGTCCCAGCAGTTCACATACTTCTCCTCAGTCCTGTTGTCTCCAAACCTTGTCCCCTCAGGTCCACCAGCTCCAGAACCTCTTCTAGTAACGTCTCCTGTCTGGGCAAACCTGAAGATAGGACAGGTGAGAACGAAGACCACCACCCACACCGAGGCACAGGTCGCTTTCACCACCCGCTTGCTCTCCAGAGTGATGGTCCTCATTGGATGGCAGATCCCCAGGTACCTGAAGACACATCAATAGTTGGCTTACATGACCTCGTTCTAACTCCATCAGGGACTAACTGCTGATGACAGACGAATACTCTTTAGTCTGCTCTCAAGTAATAAACAGTTTCAGCATTGGACCAATGCAACGTCTGTTTATAACAAACCAAGACAGAAACCCTCCCAACTCTACTTATGCCAGTCAATGTGACCCCGTTAAACTCCAGTAAGTAGTGTCTGATGTCTCTATGAAATATTTTCCATGTCTGCTGTCTCTCAGAACGAAGACCACCACCCACACCGAGGGTGGTGGTCCTGGTTCTGTTGACATAAAAGACACCAGGATACTTGGAACTCCTCAGCTGGTTGCAGAGACTCAACATGGCCTGTAGGGAAAGTACTGCACCCCTGGTATTTATGGAAATTAGGGACCATAACTGCCTGTGAAATCCATGAATGCTCCAAACCGCCTATTTTGTAACTGCCTATTTTAACAGTTTAAACACTAGGTACACTTTAATATGCCTTAATCTGTACAACGGAAACTGTCCGGTACTACCGCAGAAGCACTTGGGCTGCAGCCAATTGGTACCTCAACAATCTGTGACTAGGTGAAAGTCTACAGTATTTCACCTCTTACCAGTTATGGGACAAGATCTAAACATTGTAACCACCATAACTACCAGCAGGACCTCATCATGTGAATAAAGCAAACAACTCCATAACGACCCTTTATAATCTGAACCCCAGAAACAGGACAAGGACCAGGCAGACATTCTGAAGAGTCCAACTGTGTCTGGTTGGACTCTACAGAACTTCAGGAAGTGGTCAGTAGTGTAAAAATAAACTAACAGGCATTACTACTTAAGGTTATACTTTTAATACCTTCCAGTTTACTGCAGAGCTTTATGTTTTCTGCTGTCTAACTTCTTCGTAATGAATGGATGATAATTGATATGGATGGAAACCAAACAAATACTGCAGAACAAACATTTTCTAGATTTTCATCACGACTTACAGCTTCTTTCATTAAAACTGCAGTTCTACTGACAGATCCAGGCTCATTGACCCAATGGTCTGGCCAAAGGGGTCACGCACTGTCAGAGTTAACGGAGTGTGACTAAACCGTCATTAAGCTTCCAACGGAGGAAAACACTTTGGAAAATCACAGAGTGAAAGAAAATCCACAGGGAGTCAGTGGCTGACCAGCAACACGTTGAGGACTGAACCGACCCAGAAGACCAGAACCCAACAAATAACATAGGGTTCCTCAAGTCGGAAGATTTGCAAAAGAGAAAAGAAAACACATCCAGAGTATTTTCCATGTAGCTTTCTAAAATCCTTCAGGAAATGAGTTCAGGTTGTTCAGCAGTTTTTCTGCTTTAATACTAAACTCAGCTGGTGAAATGGGCCAAGGTTCCCCTGGCTTCAAGGCCTCTGATTGGCTCAGAGGGCCGTAGACCCTTAGACGTTTCACAGCTACTGTCCACTAGTGACTTATAGTTCAAAGGTAAAACTCATCAAAAATTAACAATACCAGGAATTTATGCAAACTGTCCATAAACATGGGCAGGTGTACCTTCCTGGGAGGAAGGGGCGGAGCTTGTTAAATCACCTGAATAAGTAGGAATAATTCAGAGAGAAACAGAAGTACTTCAAGGCATTAAAGGAACTTTCAGTGTTTCCAATTAAAAGGTTCTCCTAAATTTTGGTTTTATTGACTGGAACCAGTGGTGCAAAAAGTGGGAATGCTAAATATGCTACGCTTAGGGGCACTGCACTAGAAGGGCGCCACAGTCGTGGTTGAAAGATTACTTCTAGTCGACATTTCTGTACATTTGTTTTTGCGTGTATAAATGATAAGATCAGCAGCGGACGCACATGGAGGCTAAAATGTGTCTGCATTCACATCAGAAAACCGTTTTGCCCCTGACTGGAACCCACAGCTTCATGAGGTAGAGCATCTTACCTGTGCACAGAGATGCAGGTGAGGAAGAAGATGGAGCAGTAAAGGTTGAAGTAGAAGAGGAATCGTACGAGGCGGCACATGAAGTCCCCGAACACCCACTGGTCCCTCAACACGTAGCTCGCCACCAGGAAGGGCAGCGACAGGCCGTACATCAGGTCTGTGGTGGCCAGGTTCACCATGTAGATCAGAGAGGTGTTCCAGCGCCGGCCACCGCCGCCACCATGGGGCCGGCACGACCGCACCAGAACCACCGAGTTCAGCACCAGGCTGAACAGGAAGGTCAGGGAGTAGCAGACGGGCAGGAAAACATACTTGTAGGATTCATCGATGCTGCAGGAAGAGGGAGGCAGGGTGGAGGAGGTGGAGGAGCCAGAGGGGGTGGAGGTGTTGAGGCTCGCCACAGCCAGGTAGCTGATGTTTGGAGTGGTGCTGGAGACCCGGTCCAGACCCATCACGAATCTCTGAGGGTTAAAGGTCAATCCGATCCGAATCCACTGGCATTGTAGCAGCCAAGTTCCATCTATCTATCTGTCTATCTGTCGGTACCTGGTGGCAGACCGATCTGGACCTGTTAGACACAGAAACAGCCTCATTAGTGGTTGCAGCTTGTTGTGCGTCCTGCCACCGTGTTCTGCTGATGAAGGCTGCGTCTCGCTCCATTAGCTCCTGAATGATTAACGTGGTTTTCCGGAAGCCTCTCCTCCCCGTTCAGCAGGTCAGTTCCAGCTGTTGGAGCGTCTGGGTCAGGGTTACATCCAGAACCAGTCCAGAATCAGGTTAAACACTGACGGACAGAAAACCCTCACAGCTTTGGTGCATTTCTCAGATCAAGTTGAAATTCTCTATTCCTTTTCAATCTGCCAATGGTTGTATCAAGTAGGCAGTTTCTCATTTCTGTGAACAAGTCTCAAATTCCTTTGAGTCACCATGGAACTGATTCTCTGCTCATGTCATCACGGTGTACTGTACGGGTTTCTGCTCACTCATCCTGAACATCATTTAAGCAGAAGATTGAACATCCAAACTGCAAGTTGCCATAACAACCATATTTATATATTTTCCTGAGTCCGGATTTTCTCCAACCAAAGGTGAAGCTTTAAGTCGACAAATGGTGAGCCCTCGGGTTGCCATGGATATAGTGTGTGACGACATCACAGCAGCTGGATGATAGATATTCGTTGTGATGTGGATCACATCAGAGATGGTTGATTCCCAGCAGCGGGAACGTCAGGATGTTTAGGAAAACTTTAATTCCTGTAGAGCTGCATGTTCTCCTGTCTTCTGTTCCCGTTTCTACTTTAATTTCTCTCTTATTTTTCAGTTTTCCTTTCTTTATCACAATCACCTGGTCTGTCACCAAATCATAGTAAAAGTGTAAATGTGAATCTTTCCATTGAAACAATTATTATTTTAAATACTTCAGATTCCTACAGAGTCACTGTTACTCTAACAGCATGACTCAGCAGTTTGAACCCAGCGAACAGGAGCAGCTCATTCTGACAGATATTCACTTAGAGAGAAGAATTAGATGAATTAAGGAGTTTGAGAGAGCAACTAATTTTTCAGGTGATTCGTGACGTTTTAGGAAATATCAAGCTCTGTTGATGATCCTCTCAGTTCAGGACACCAGGGGGCGCATTATTCTAGACCAGGGTGTCCACAGAGTGGTCCGAGGGCCTTCTGTGGCCACTTGAGTGATTTTGTGTGGCTCTGATGAATCAACATATTGATCCTTTAACAGATTTTTTGTATAATTTCATATGATTTGGTTAACATAAAGGTCTTTTTGTGTCTGTTTTTCTTCTGACTGATCCAGCAGCTTGCTTTGTTATTTCATGTAGCGCCCAACCGATCAGCTTTCAATATTTAACGTTTTAATAATTTATTTCTGCTTGGCGACAAAATAAAGAGAAGCTCACTGGATGTGAAGACTAACGATGGTTCCTGAACGCCTCACGTTGTTTGGCTGACGATTATTAATATTATTGCTGATCAAACTTTATGTTTAAATTCAGCTTCAGATTTTCTCAGCCTCCCTCCTCTTTCTCAGATTTGGGTCTGACCTTCATCACCTTCATCATGTCTAAATTATTAATGAGCCAGAATGAAACCAAATCCACAGACTGCAGAGGAAGAGGAGGAGGAGGAAGAGGATGTAGAGGAGGAGGAGAAAGAGGAAAAGGATGAGGAAGGAGGAAGAGGACGAAGAAGAGGAGGAGAAAGAGGAAAAGGATGAGGAAGGAGGAAGAGGACGAAGAAGAGGAAGAGAAAGAGGAAAAGGATGAGGAAGGAGGAAGAGGACGAAGAAGAGGAAGAGAAAGAGGAAGAGGGAGAGGAAGATGAGGAAGAGTAGCTGTAGTTCTGATCATGTTTTATCTTTGAAGCTTCAGGTCATCATCATCATCATCATCATCATCCTCAGATTATTCTGTGATGTTCCTGATGAAGATCTTCTGGAACAACTTTAATCTTCATCGCTCAGATCAACACAGACATGATTTATGGTTCTGGTTCTGATCCGTAAATCAGAACCAGAACTTTCCGTTAGAAAGAAGGAAACTCAGCTCACCTTCGCTGCCTTCGGCTCTCTGCGTCTCCTCACCTTCATCACCTCAGCAGCAGCAGCTCCTCCTCTTCCTCAGACCCCCCCTCCCCTTCCTCCTCCATCATCATCAGCAGCAGCAGCTGTGATCCGGCCGCCCTCAATGATCCCAGCCTCCCTGAACGCCTCATGGTGATTGTTATCAGAGCAGCAGTTGCAGCAAGAACCGGGCCTCTGTACCAATGGCTGGTTCTGAAATGATGGACCAACAAAGTTCTACTAACTAGGCGGTCCAGAACCTCCTGAAACCAGACCAACAAGAACCAAACAGAACCAAGATCTGATCCGTTCAGAACCATAGGTTCTTTCTGGTTCTGTTTGGTTCTTCTGGCCCATAATAGCATCATTTAACTCATTTCTTCTGACTGAATCCAGAACCATTCAGACTTTCCATCTGTCATCCAATCTGAAGTGAACCCGGTCCTGTTGGTTCTGATCGGGTTTCCATTGAACTTGGTTCAGAGACGATCAGAACCAGACAGAACCTGAGACCCGGGTCGGTGTCAGAACCTCCAGATGAAACCTGTTGACTTCATGATGCAGAACAAGGTCAGAATCTCATTTTCCTCCAAATATATTTAATACAGATTTAAACAGTTTATTATTTATTCATTATATTTAATAAAGTTACAGTGAAACTTTCCTCAGTTTTTCACGTTTGTTCAGATTTCATGAACTCAGAATAAAATAGAAACATGAATATAGTTTAATATTAAACTTTACCTGAATCTGATCAGAAATAAACACTGAGTTAAATAAATTTATTAATTAATTTCTAATCAAACTGATTGATTTCCGATCTGGGTCGATCAGCGGTTCTCCAGAACCCGCTGAGCAGAACCGGAAGTCCAGTATGACCCGATTCTGGTTCCGTCCAGGGCTTCCGGGTGGTTCTGTTGGACCTCGGTCTGTTGGTTTCCCCCGGGACGGAGAGCAGCATCCCGACCCGACAGCAGCTCGGCCCGGTTCTGGTTCTGGAGTCAGGTCAGGTCCTGGACGTCCAGCAGCATGGCGTCCTGCTTGGTCCTCAGCTGGTCCCGGACCAGCAGTTGGGCCACCAGCTCTGCGCTCAGCGCTGGAAGGGAAACATCGGAGCTGTTATTTCTGTTTTTCTATTAGTTCATTGAACACCACATGCCTAGCTTAGAGACAACAGGTGTGGTCATAGTAACCAACGAGCACAACACAGAGCTGAAATATGTTAGCGCTGTCAGACACTATCTCTCTCTGCTACCTGCAGCTAGCAGAGGCTAGTTAGCATAGCCACAGCAAATGGTGGATAAAGTTTTCATAACAATAAGTTGTTTCTCCACCATGAGTACATGACACTGAATAACAGCACTAAGCCCCGCCTCCCGACTCTGATTGGTTGTTTTTGGTTCATTTCCGCAGCTCCGGGAGGAGGATCTGTTCTCTGATTATCTCAGAAAAAACAATCGAAACAGCTCAATAAATCTGTAAGAAAATATATTTTTATCAATTTAACTTCCTGCTAGAACTGAGAGGTTATTCTGAGATTTACACCAGACGAGGAAACTGGGTCAGAACTGGGCCAGGACCCTGTTCTCCTCCAGCCCTGACCAGGTTCTCACCGTGGACCTCCTGCTGCACCGCCCCCCGCAGGCCGATCAGCTGCATATCGCTCAGATCCTGCAGCTCTCTGCGATCCAGATGTTTCCGCTGGGCGACGCCGCTGCAGCTGGCCTGGCTCTGAGACACACACACACACACCCCCACGCACACACACTCGGTGAGCAGCTGTGCTTCTGGTTCTGACCTGGTTGTTTCCGGCCCGGTTTTTACCTCCTGCTGCCTCTGCTCAGCCAGCAGATCGTCTCTCAGCGCTCTCAGAGCTGCTGCCACTTCCTGTTTCAACCCGTTGCCATGGCAACTATTGTGTCCTGCTCCCAAGGGAACCTGAGGGGCCCGGAAGGTCAGAGGTCAGCAAACTGCAAAGCAAGCATATCTTTGGTATTCTGGAGATGTGGCACAGGTCAAAGGTCAAATTAAGGTCAAATGATGATGATGATGAACCTTCCTCTCAGCTCCTTCCTCCTTATCATCATCCTCGCTGTCGCTGTTGTTGATGAAGCAGAGCTGCAGGTTCCTGTGGTTCAGTCTGGAACACAGGTCAGAGGTCAGAGGTCAACAGAGAGGAAGTCCAGCTTTCTGTTGCTTAGATCCATCAAAATCATTGATTACAGAGGATCTGATTGGCTGGGACAGGGAGAGGCGGGGCTAGATAGCGATGGATTCAGGGACAGGGAGAAGGATCCAGGAGAAAAGTTTTGTTATTATTTTTACCGTGACGTGGAGACGGCGACTCGTCCCCTCCTGATGTCTTCCTCCTCTTCCTCCCAGACGTTCTCCGTCCTCAGACCCGTCCTCCTCTGGAGACACAGAACCAGTCCGACCTTCAGTCCGACCCAAACTCCAGAAACACACTCTTTGGTTTTGATGGCTGGTTCTGAAATGATGGACCAGCCCAGGAAAAGTTCTGCTAGGAGGTCCAGAACCTCCTGAAACCGGACCAACAAGAACCGTACAGAACCGAAATAACATCAACATGTTCCTGCTCTAACTGCTTGGCATCATGGGAAGTGTAGTCATCAGCTAACAGACCTCTGACCTCAGATGATGATGATGATGTGACCTTCCTCACCTTCTCCCTCCTCTCCTGCTCCTGCTTCTCCAGCTCAGCAATCCGCTGGCTCAGCTCCTCCCAGTGCATGATGGGAAACTCCTGGTGTTCCACTGGGATGTGATTAGGATCCTTCTCCTCCTCTGCTGGCTCTGTTCCTCCCTCCATCCTTCTGGAAACCAACCAATCAGAAGCTCAACCAACAGATTTAATTACATTATTATGAACTAAACTTTTAAAATATCTCTCTATCTATTTATCTGTTTATCTAATCTAATCTAATCTATTCTAATCTAATCTGGTTCAATCTATCAGGTTAAACCCTCCAGATCCAGCGGGGTGTGTCGCTCCTCTCCCCCGCCTCCGGTCGCCTCTCCTCGGCCGCATGTTGTTTACCAGCAGCGGGGGAAGCTCCGGAGCTCTGACCCACCTCGCAGTCACATCCAGGCAGCTGCGGATCTCCCCGACATGCCGCCGTCCCTCCGCGGGCCCCGCAGCCCCGCGGGGACCCGCTGCGTGTTTTTGCTCCCGCGCCACGCGAAGCGTCGCAGTTTTTGTTTCACGGAAACATTGGAAGAAAGTTTGCTTGAAGAGTTGTGGGAGCGGGCCTGGAGGAAGGCTGGAGCCTCCTCTTCCTCCTCCTCTTCCTCAGGCCTCCGCCCACAGACATCCTGCAGGAGGAGGAAGGGGCGCACAGAGAGACCTGACTGCAGCTTCAGAGAAAAACACAGGAAATAATCATTAATTATTCCCACTCAGCAGCTGGTGGACAGTGGCAGCATCATGATGAGGGCTGGGTTAATGACTGCTGAGCAGAACTGGATTAAACTGTGTTTACTTACGTTTGTTTAACATGACAAGTTAATAACAATTAATAAGATTAACTTTGATTTTTAGTAACAATTTTTTTTTATTTGAGCACCTGTTTTATTTTTTTCTCATTTATTTAAAAAACAATTGGATTTGTCAACATTTTGAATAATTACCTAGTCCCTCGTTTCACCATCTAAATGAATTAACTTCTTAAGATAATTGTGTTGCAGCTTCTTTGTCTTATGTTTTTTATTGTTTTGTATTGATTAATTTTTGGCATTTATTGACACAATTTATGAAGTTAAATCATTTTAACCCTCTTCGTTTTTAGCGGCACTAATTGAAATTTTTTTCTAATTGCAGCACATTTACGGAAATATTACCGATTAAATTCAATTCAATTAAATTAATCTGGTTGGAGGAAACGGGTCGCAGAACAGGTCCAGAACTATTCCAGAACTCAACAGAAAATGAACTGTGAACTGAGAGGCTGATTGGACTAGACCCGGTACCCAGCCCAGCAGAACGCAGCAGAACCTGTAGGATCGCTCGGAGGGTTTACTGGATCCGGGTTCTGGTTCCGCCCAGGCGGTGAAGAGTTGCCGGACCCCGTGTCGAGTTTCACAGATTCACTGGACGGTGATGCGTTCAGGGACCCGGAAACATTCCTGCTGTAGCAGAATCTCACTGCTGGGCCGGTTCCGGTTTCGAACCTCGTGCAGACTCAGCTGCAGCAGCACGTCTGTCACCAGCTCACTGTTTGTTTGTTTATGTTTGGTTCTGATTAAAAAAAAAATCTCTCCATAATCAAGCTCAGGTTTATCATATAAATACACGTTGTCATGGAGATTGTTCTGACGCCGATGCAGCAGATGTTGGATAAAACAATACATATTTTTCTATTCTTAAACAACTTCTGCCTGATTTATGGAGACTTACAGGAAATGTGATCTGAAGAAGTGATAAAAATGATTTAGTTTAAATATAACCTGTGAATAAATTCACTCTTGAGTCACTGAGTTTCTCTAGATTTTTATTAATCATTTAGTTTTTTAATTATCATTATCCTTTACAGCAGGGGTGCCCAAAGTCGGTCCTCGAGGGCCGGCATCCTGCATGTTTTAGTTCTCTCCCTGGTGGTAGTAACAACCTTCTCAGCATGTCAGTGTTCTTCTTAGGCCTCTAATGAGCCATCATTTGATCCAGGTGCGTTAAACCAGGAAGCGAACTAAAACACGCAGGACGCCGGCCCTCCAGGACCCACTTTGGGCGCCCCTGCTGTACAGGGACCTGGACTTGGACAGAAACTGTTTGCCATAAAACTAAACCAGAAGCTCCTGATGCTTATCGCACCTGCGGTTCCGCCAGCAGCCACAGAGCGGCGCTGTTTCCCCAATTCCACAACTACCTGTATTTGGTGAAGGACTATATGTTGTAAAAATCTTCCAAACTGTTATTTTTCTCTGTTTTTTGGGCTCTTCGGGGGGTGGGGGGGAGTTCACTCCGTGACTGAGGCAAATGTGAAGACCCTTCTCTCCGTGTTCTGGAGAACCAGTCCCGGTTCGGCAGGTTTGGACAGCTGTTTAACAGAATTTGGGTCTGTGGTTGGAGGTTTTACTGCAAAAACAAGTTAGCTGAACAGCTAATCCTGAAAGTCCCGGGCGGGTTTGAAGAGTCTCCGCGGGGAGCAAACAGGCCGTCGGAGGTGAACTTTATCCGGGAACCAAACCCAATCCTTCGTGTTTAAATATTTTACTTCGGTTCGGTGTTTCTCCGTTTCTACTGAGCAGCAGCTGGATCGGTTCTGAGGGGATAAATGTCGCTCCAGTCCGCATCCCCGTTCAGATCCGGACGGTTTTTGCGGTGGAAAATGCGGTAAAGCAGGCGAAGCTCCGGCGTTGTGTCCGCTGACGCGGCGGCTCTGACTCTGCTGCCTCTGAGGCCTGCAGGTCGGGCTTCCACCGGGCTACAGTACAGCCTTCACCCGCCGTAGGAGCGTCGGAGGACGGCTTACGACGCCGCCACCTCTGGGCCTGCGCGTCGAGGGATGGAACGGATGGAAGTGGACCAATGCGCAGGCGCAGGAGGCGGGGCACTACGTAGATCAAACAGCGCCCCCATGATTACCAACGTCAGGTGAGTGGTACTGCATCCACACATGAAGCAGCAAATCCCGTAAAATTTTATAAACTTAAACCTCTAATTTAGTATAAAATGTTTTAATTTTAAAGTCACTATTTTATGTTTGTCTTTTGGTTAAGCAGATTTAGGTTGTGATATTTTATGATGGATAAAATAAGATTATCAGTGATTATTTTAAGTTCATCCATGTATTAAAAATAAACATGCTGAAAAAGAAATTTCATTTTACATTATCGTTCAGGAGTGAATGCTTAAATCTATTGGGTTTTACTGGAAACTTTTACTTCAAATAATAATTAATTGATTTTACTGTACTGTTTGATAGCTAGTATCAGTTGGACTGTTTGTCTGATTTAATGTAAGGTGCCTCAAGATGTGAACTGGCACTATATAAGTAAAAATAAAAAAAAGTTGAGAACATGAAGAACATTTTGTCTAGATATTTGCTCCATCAGTCCTTATTGTATCTTTAGCCTTTATAAAAACAGATTTAAATAAAAGACCAGAATGGCAAAAACTTCAGATTACTATGTCCAATTAATTAAAATTAATCTGATTTTCTTTCCTTTCTGCATATTAAAATAAATGTTAAAAATATTATTATGACTTTTGTTATCGCAGCAGTGGGAACAAATGTTGTTTTCCAGCTTCAAGAATAAATTTATACTCGTATGGGTCAAACTAGACCATATTTGGTCAAACTATTGGCTGTGTGTTCGATAATGGATCAGTTTTTCCCTTTCCACCCTTCACATATAAATCAATTTAAATATTAGTTTATTATTCATGTCAGATGTGTCTGATGTTTGGAGTTGAGCAGTGAGTCTCCAGTTTTACCTCCTGTGTCTCTCAGTGACGGGATGACCGTCTTCAGCCCCGTGTCCTCGGCTCGGTACCGGCGCAGCAGCGTGTCCATCAACCCCTCGCAGGTGGGTAACCATGGTAACACCTCTGAAAAGTCAGGCCAGAAAGCCTGGACCTGAACCGGACCTGAGAGTCTGGAGACGTCTGGAGCAACTATGTCACGCGGCCACTAAGTGGCAGCAGGCAGAACCAGAGGAGGTTAAATCCAGTTAATCTTCCTCTGTGGTGCAGTGAACATTTCCCAGTCTAATGTCCTCTGTGTCCCCCTCAGGTTGTCCCTTTGTCTCCGTTCTCCCTGAGCGGGGACAGACTGGACCACAAGAGGCCGGTGAGTCAGGGTCGGGGTCAAAGTACACCGGGTTTCCCACGATCATCTCTGAGTGGACTTTGTGTTTGAAATAGGAGGAGAACATGGAGACCACGTTCCGAGGGAACGTCCACAGACTCAGGTAGCGCTCAGCCTGCAGGCCGTGACCGTTGACCTGCAAGCTGTGACCTTTGACCTTTAAGGGACTCACCGCTGCTCTGCTTCTGCCTCCCAGTACTTCCAGTCTTGTTCCAGCACCTCCAGGCAGCCTGTGGGAGGACCACACATCCACAGTGAGTTCCTCCGCTCTTATTTTTAAGGTAGAAGCCGTTTCCTGTCAGGTGGTTTGCTTATTTTATCCGAAGAAGCTCCAGGGTTTACACTGAGTCTCAATCTTGATCCAGATTCACTCTCTGATTCACCGAATACAGATCAGGTAAACTAGTTTCAGGTTAGAGAAGATCGATTCTGTTCAGAAAAACTCAAACTAATTCAAGGTTTTAATCTGGGATTATGTTCTAGGTTAATCCGGATCATATTACAGGACTGAACCTACCTGAATTTAATCTAGATTAGACTAGATCAGTTTAATTTAGATTAGTGGGATCTTAAAAGTTTAGAGTGAATCTAGTTTGAGTGTTCAGACAATGAGAATAATCCTGCTAAGGTTTTCAATCAGTCTAGATGAAAAAACAGCAGATTTTTTTTAATCTAGATTGACACTGGATCCAGGATGACTCTGGATTTAATCCAGATCAAACAGCCAGATTCTGGCAGAATCAGGATTCATTTTTTGATCAATATAAACTCATATTAGTTAGACTAACTTACATCAGTTTGAAGGTATTGAGTTAAACCTCAATACCTTCAGGAATCCAGATTAGAATTGAGATAAAGTTGATTTATTGGATTACATCCCTGAGACTAAATCCAGATTAGGATTCATATGTGGCTTAGATGATCAGGATTAATAAATATTGAGGGGTTAAAGTGTTTAAACAGAGTCTGATGATCCAGATTACACTCTGACCCATTGTGTGTCCTGCAGTGGTTTCCGTCTCAGGACAGCGGCGTCACACCCAACTCATCGCCCAGCCCGACCCGGAGGTTCAGGTTCTGATCCACCTAGTTTCGTCTGGATCTCCAGTGTGAGGCGCTGCTCTGATTTTTTTGTGTTTGACTCACAGACCTGCCGGTGCCGTCAGACCCACCGCTGCCGTAAGATGGCCGCTGCTGACACCCCTGAAGAGGAAAGGTAGTGCCGTTCCAGTCCGGACGCCTCCAGGACCAGAATCCGGACAGGCTAGCTAACTGGCTTCTGTTTTTCAGGTGGTGTTGATTCGGACGGGCCACCGAAGAAGCTGTTTGTTGCCGGGGTAACGGACCCCGCCCACCGCGGCAGCAGCTACACAGTCAGGTGAGGATCAGCGCAGACGGTCAGGTGAGGTCAGTCAGTCCTGAACTCATCGTGCTCTCTGTCCTCCACAGCGTCTCCCAGGCAACCGTGGACCCTCCGCCTGTAGGGGCTTTAGGTCCCCAGCCCCGCCCACTGACCCTGTCCCCGCCCCCTGCCTTCTCCCCTCACCAGCACCCCTAGAACCCTGTCCCCAGCACATCACCACCTCCTGGTTTCTGTCCAATCAGCTGCCAGCATCACTGTAAGCCCCGCCCCTTCCTGCAGACCTGCTCAGCGGCTCCCCCTGCTGGCTGCTCCACCGCCCGGCTGGGGACGGAGGTCAGGGGGCGTGCTGGACGTGTCCCCAGGAGGAAACGCATCCCCACGGCGCCCTGAGGGCCCGGACCGACCCAGAACAGGTCCACTCCTGACCTTTGACCCGGAATGACCCGGAGCACCGTATGGAGGCACCGGACCAGAACTCTGAGGTTCTGATGGACACAAATCCGTTTCAGCACCAGAGACGTTCTGGGTCAGAACCGGTCTCTATGTTAATCATACATCTTGTATAGAAAGTGGTTCTGGTTCTGTGTTCTGGTGCTTCAGTCCCGTTTCCATGACGATGTTCTGCTCAGTCCTGTCGGACCAGGAGTACTGGTCCGACCTGGATGTTTCTGCTCAGTTCTCTGACGAACCAGTCATTGACTAGGCCGTTCTGTCTGGGTCCTGGTTCTGTTGGTGACCCGGTAAGGTGCCAAATCATGAATACACCACCGAACTTCACAGGGTTCAGTTCTGTCCGCTCTGACCTTTGACCTCCGACTGGACCTGCTGGGAAGTCTTCCTCAGGTGACTTTTGATCCCACCCAGGCTGCTGGAGCTGGACTTGCTGTTCCCATGACAACGGGGACGTCTGGTGGAGCCACGCCACTCAGAACCAAACCCAGAACACCCGACACCATGCGATATTTGCACATCGTCATCGTCGTCGTCATCCTGATGGTTTGTGAGCCGCAGCGGCCAGCAGGTGGCGCCGCAGGTTACCTGACCCGACCAGGTTCTGTCTGTCCAGAACCAGGTCCGGTTCTTCTTGCGCTTCCAGCTTCTGCACTTTGACAGTTGTACAGTTTTCTACTTCATCCATCGCTGTGCCTGACCCGGTCCGGTTCTGCGGACCGGACCTCCGTTTCTCTCATGTCTTTATTTTGCTGTGAAGAACAGAACCGAGCCGGAGCAGAAGAACCGTTTTGATCCTGTTTTTGCTGCTTGATTCTGATTCTGATTTATTTCTGCTTCTGTTTCCGTCTCAGAATCCGATCTGCTTCAGAGAACACGGTTCTGATTAGCTGGACGGGTTCTGGAGCGGAACAGAAACGACCCATAGCTTTAACTGGACTTTCTGTGATTTTCTCTTATTTGCACATTTCCCCTCCATCCCGGTTCTGACAGACCCATTAAGAAGAACTGGTTCTGTAGCTGGATCCAAGCAGGACGCAGGAGAACTGGACCAGAACTTCTGCTTCACAGAAGCTTTCCAAGCCAAAAAATAGTCACAGTGGGATTCTGGAGAGTCCTGACCCGATTTCAGGTTCTGGTTCCAAACTGAGGTGTGATTGGACCTGGCTGGTTTCAGTTGGACCAGAACCGCTGTAGCAAAGACAGAAGAATCCGATTCAGTATTAAGTTTGACTCTGGGAGACCAAAGTGTTCAGATGTTCCCCGATCAGAACCTGGTCTGATCAGAACCAGACCGGGTTCTGCAGATCCTGTTTAATTCGGCTGTTTCTGATGCTTTGGATCAGAACCGTGGAGAACTTGGAGGAAACCTGGCTGAATTCTCTTGAACCAGTTTGAATTGTAGAAGTGAGTTCTGGTTCTGGTCTGGGTTTGAAGCGGGGAGATAAAGGGAACTAAAAGCACATCAGTCCTGATTTCACTGTAAATATTTCTGCTTTTCTTTGAGCTCAGAGGGGACGACGTATTTTTCTGATCCATTCCCGGCCCGGTTCCACCATGGAGAACCGACCCAATAAATATCATGATATATATTGTTTATAAAAACTGCCAGTGAAATAAAGTTTGTTTCATCAAACAGAACAACGCTCTCAACTCATGACTTCTTCAAAGCTAATTGTTAGCTTAGTGCTATTGCTAACTTTGAAAACATTTAGCACAGTTAGCTTCTCCTAAATTAACGTTAATTTATTGGCTGTAAACTTTCCGTTGAAAAAAAGTCTCCGTGTTTAGCATTAGCTTCCACTTAATACCCTGTTGGATTAGCGCTAGCAGAACTAGCATTTCTGATTACTGCCTTAGCTTTAGCACAGCTACGTTTTAGTTAGCTGTGTCATCAGTGGCCCGATGTTTAGATACTCTTGTCTGAAGTTAAACCAGAACCACACTTATGGTTTGGGTCAGAATCAACAGAACTTTTTAGATTTTTTTTTTTATGAGCAGGAGAGAGAATATGTGAGAGATTGGAACTTTGATTTGAGTTTGGTTAGAAAAAAACTGTTGGCTGTATGTAAAGTCTCAACAGTATGTATAAAATGATTTCTCTTGCATTAATGAAGCTTTTATTATTTACATACTTCCAAATAAAACAACCCAAGTTCCCACAACGTTAAACATCTGGAAATAAAGAGTCCAGATGTTCTGGACGGTCCTCCATGTTGGGAGAAGAAGACGACAGATGTTTGATCCATAACCAACAGCTGTTTATTAACATCAGATGACCAGATCCAGAACCCAACGGGTCAGTCTGGTTCTGGTCGGGGATTAAATAATCTGCAGCCTCCTCTACTGTAAAACTGGCTCCACTGTCCTTTCAGAATAAAAGCCTGTAGGGAGAGGAGGGGGCGGAGCTTCAGCGTAGAGGTCAGCGGGACAGCAGAGGAAGGTCACTGGAGTTCATGATGAGGCTGGAGTCCAGATTCAGGCTCTCTGGGGGAAATGGGAGAACCGTTAGACCGCCTGCAGCTACAGAACCTCCTGGTTCTGGTTAAATGGGTCAGAACCAAACAGCAACGTCTACCCACCCTGGTCAAAGTTCAGCTTTTTGTTGGACGAGCCGTCCCCGAGTCCTTCGATGTCCACCAGGTCGCTGTTGACATCCGAGTCGTTCAGAGCGCTGAGCGTGACATCTGCAGGAGGAAGAGGAGGAGGATGAGGAAGAGGAGGCTGCTGAAGAACGTTCAGTCTCGCTCCTCTCTCACCTGCTGTCTTCTGCTTTTTAATGGGTGGGGCTAACGATGGGCTGTTCTGCATCCCCGTTGCCACGACGACCTGCGAAGTCGGTACGGCCATCATGGCAGGGGCTGTGGGGACGGGGGCTGGCGCCATGGCAACCGAGGCTTTCTTCACGGTTTTTTTGGGGGATTCGGTGGCAATGGGGACTCTGCTGTCCTCATACAGCTTCCTCTTCACTGTGCTCTTTATCTGAGCGCTGCAGAAGAAGAAGAAGATCAGCCAATCAGCTTCCACCTCACAGCTGGAGACGGGACACAGAGGCCAAGAGGTCATCAGGACCCCACAAAGAAGAAAAAACATGACGACAGCAAGAAATGAGGACGACTGAAGGCCGTCAGACACATGATGACATCAACCTAGTGATGATATCATCCTAAACACCAGGGATCTGTTCTGGACCTGTCGGTTTGGGCTATGGTTCTGGTCTGTCTCTGTACACCTAAGTTGGGACCTGACCAGCAGCTCAGAGAGGCTTCAGCAGCAGTGGGAACTCTTCCATTGACCTGCTAAGCCGCTAATGCTAATAGAAAAGCTAATCTTTCAATTAACATTTTTGCTAACTTTGAAAACGCTTAGTGCAGTTAGCTTCCCCTAAATTAATTTTTCTGGATAAATTCTAAAGCGCTGATTTAATTGGCTGTTTTGTAAACTTTCAGTTCAATAAAGTTAGGCATTAATATTAATGCTCTTATTTTGAAGACACAGCTTTCCCATTTCCTCTCCTCACCATCTTTACATGTGATGTGGTGTAGCAAATGTTTACTCTGTACCCAGAATGCTTTGCAGTACAGTAAACAGTTTAAAATCTACTGATGTTCTTGGTACTTTTGGTTAATTAGACATAATCAACAACAGAATTAGCAATACTCAACAACTATAGAGCTATGATGTAACACATCATTGACACATGGTGGGAACCAACATGGCTAAAGTTACCATTTTAGTGCTTAACCATTAGCTCCTGCTAAATGCTATCTTCATATAGCATTAGCTTTAAGTAAATACTTTGCTCGTGTAGCACTAGCTTTAGCTAAATACCATATTTTTATATCACTTAGCATTAGCTTCTGCTAAACACCATGGTGGTGTAGCACTTCAGTGCTAGTTCACTGAATACCATATTGGCAAAGTGCTTTAGAGTTAGCACCGCCTTGCTGGGGTAGTGCTAGCTTCTGCTACATACCATGTCGGTGTAGCATTTATAAAGCGACTGCTGTCACATATCAGAGGTCACCATCACGACCGTGCATGCTCCCTCTGCTGGACGCCCAGTGGAACCTGCAGTGGCTCCTTTAACACTTACACGGTGCGCTCTTTGATCACGGTGCTGATGTTGTTGAGGTCGTCTCCGAAACGACGTACAGCCAGGCGCAGCATCTCGATCTCCGTCTCCGTCCATTTGGCTCTGAGGACGAACACAGCGTCACTTCAGTTTGTCCTGCCGGTACAGAACCGACCCGCGGCGCTGTGGAGGAGCTGCCTCCAGAACCTGGTCAGAGACCAGAACCAGCACAGGCTGAGTCAGCTGTTAGACTCGGACAGGAAGTTAGACGCGTCTCTGAAGTTCCACGGGGTTCGATTCCCGTTACACTTCAGCTCTAATTCAAACTGATTTAAAAACCACCACGAAGCCTGAACTGAAACAGGCTGATGGAAACAGGTCTGATAGATGTGAGGTTATAGAAGTATAGATTTATTTTCCATAACTCCTTTAAATCACTGCTGTTTGCTGTGATTGTGTACAGAGACAGAGGAACGGACAGTTTCCTGATTATTTCAGAGATCTGAGTCATTTTAAAGGCAGGCAGGACGGATTCATGTCAGACAGAGCTGAGCGTGAGCCTTCATGTCGGTTAGCTGTGACGGTGTGGAGGTGTGAGGGTGAGTCTCACCCTGCAGGGCTGGAGTCGGACACCGGGTGGAGCTGCATGGTCAGCTCGCCCAGCTTGGTGAAAGCTGCTCCAGCTGCAGAAAAGATTTCCCCGACCTGCGGAGAAGACATCACACTCTTCATCATCATACTCGGTCATCAACATCATCACTTTTAAACCATTCAATCCAGCTGTTACATTTGTTACATGTACAGTGGCTTGCAAAAGTATTTATACCACTTGAACTTTTCTATATTTAGAAAATTATTTTATTATTTTACATATTTATATTTGCAACCACAAATATAAATCTGTTTCACTGGAGTTTAATGTGAACATAAAGTGTTATGCGATTGTGAAGCAGAAAAAATGTATTAATCATTCGAAACAATTTACAACTAAAAGTTTTATGTGCAGGAGTATTCAGCACCTATCAGAAGTTCCCTGATGACTGCTAATGTCTAAACAGTCCACTAACACTGATGCTACACTATTAGGTAGTGAAAGTGTGGTGAGGAATGGAGTTTATGTTAGTTATAATAAAAAAAAAACACTAAAACATGACTTATTTGTTTACTTTGGTATAAAAACTGAACTGAATGGAGCAAAAGCAGCAACTACACTGGAGATTTATTTCTTTATTATTTAACTCATACATAATGTTAATATGAGCCGATTTTATCTTCGGACTCTGAAAATTTGTTTCGTAAAAAAATATTTATCCAGTCCAATCTTTATTAGTGTTAAAGCCAAAGATATATATAATCGCTAAGTTTCTGAATGAGATTCGGTGCGCAGCTGCGAGATTAGTTTTTTAAAAGGTTCGGACACTGAGAATATTAAAGGTTCGGACAGGTGAAAACAGGAGATAGCTTACCTTAGCAGAGGCTGACGTCATTTTGGAAAGTATGTGTTTGTTTGAACGAAATCACAACAAAAACAAAGCTAACACAACAGTTAGCCGCCGTTAGTTTCAGTTAGCCTGCTGCTAGCGGCCCGTTAGCTCCATTTAAGCCTCACTGCGTTTAATTTCAAAAGGCGTCTGAGCACCGGAGCTTCGCAGCCAATAGGAGGATTCAATGCTGCTGCATTTACATCAGAAAATACATATTTAGGATAAAAATAAAGATCCAGAACAACAATGGCAACCAGACAGGATGTGGCGAACACTGCGCGATTTTACCACTTCAATGCTATTGGTCCGTTTCAGAGGAAGAGGCGGAGCTCCGAGTGTTTCCGAGTAAAGCCGAGCACTAAGGATCAGCTGACTGCGGCGCTCTGTCCTTCAATGGATTGTTTCTGATCTGTTCAGATAATCAAACGTAAAAATAAGATTTGAGTAATTGATTGGTTGGTTGGTGAACGCGGGCATGCCGTCGCTTCTGTTCTGCGGGCCGAAGTTGGCCGCCTGTGGGATGGTGATCAGCATCTGGGGGGTCATCATGCTGGTAAGAAGCCAAATGGGAGCCGACTACTTCCTGGATTGAATGTTGTTAAATGGATCATTCTGGTTTACGTTTAACACAAAATATGAAAGGCTGATATTTGGAGTCTGATTTATTTCTGAGACGCTATGGAACTTATACAGATCAAATAGTGGCTCAGGGTAATTTCTTTGTGAGAGTCAGCAGATAGACGGATCCCAGGTAGTTGAACTGAATGTACTGTGGCTGCGGATCTGTCTGCGTCTAATTAACGGGATGGGAGGCTAACCAGAGGGGTCACCCGGTGCTGGTGATCTTTAGGCCGGGGTGGATGATGGTCTTTAACCGGGACTCGTTCACTGATCTCCGGTCTGTTCTGACTGGTTCCTCCATGGCAGAGTCACGTGACCCTCATGTGATTCTCCACAGCAGGAAGTCCGATTATAGCCACAATTCCAAACCTCACAAATCAACACAAAATGGTGCTTAATTCTGAAGAAGGAGAAATAATTAATGTGTTTTTTTGCAAATGAAATCTGAATAGTGCGGTGTGCATCTGCACTCAGCCCCTCCACAGAGCTCCAGCTCCAGGTCATCTGGGGTTTGTCTCCTCCACAATTTTTTGTCTGGACTTTGACTAGGCCATTCATTCTGACCCATAAATCTGTTTTGATCTAAAGCATCCCATAATATCTGTGGTTGGACGTTCAGGTGGTCGTCCTGCTGGAAACCGAACCTTCCAACAGCATGATGCTGCCACTGCCACGTGTCAGTGTTAGATTGCATTTGCACAGAACATTTTCCATGTAGATCTTCACAGATAAGTTGTTAATGCTATCATTAAATGCCATAGAGATTAAATATATTAACTAATTTTATAACTTGTGCTGGATTTTATGTGGGGTTTCATATTAAAGGGAATGAATACGTCATAAAAACAGTTTTAACTGTAAATCCTTCTCTTTCCACCTGATTTTATGGCCCACTGTGCGTCCCTGTTGCGCCTCATGTTGAGCCTCTGTTCTTGTCTTCCAGGCCATGTTGGGGATTTTCTTCAGCGCCAACTCGGCAGTTCTGATCGAGGACGTCCCGTTCACTAAAAACGACATCGAGGACGAGTGAGTCCATGAAACGCAAGAGGGTTTGAATGTTTAGTCCTGAATCAGCCTGTCACCATGGCAGCCCATCCCAGTAATTATTACCATACACGATAATGTTGTTGTTTGGCGACCATTTTCAGGTAATCTGATGATAATGGAATAATAATTCAGGTTTGCTCTCTCAGGTACCAATAAACTTTAATTTTGTAACAAATTCTTATCACTGTAGCTGTGAGACGTTTTAAATATCCAAAACAAAATATGACAACCAAAAACAGTAAATAAAACTGAAATAAAAACCACTCGCAACAGAAACCATGAAGAAAACAGATGACAGTCTCTGTAAACAAAAGAATATTAATCAGGATGGAAATCATGGAGGTCATTTCAGTTTATCATGTCACAAATTGATTATTGATTAATTGACTGACTAATTATGACAGGCCTCGTCCAGGTAAAACCAGGTCTAATCTGAAGGTTAAAACCAACGTCTGAAATCCCCTCAAGTTCAGTTTAAAACAGAAACAGAAGGTTTAGTGGAAGGCAAACATAGATCTGGATCTCAAACTGAACTCTCTCAAAGCTCGTTTTGACTAAACATCCAGATTACTTTTTCTGTTCTTTGGTTCTTGGACTAAACATCAAATCAGATCAGAACTAGAACAGCATGAGGTCTTCTGCTTCATCCACAATTAAAATCTATAGGAAAAATATATCATTTTAATAACCTTTGCCGTGCAAAGGATCATATTTATGAAAACTCAACATCTCCAAGTTCCTTTGACTAAATGGAAACAGATATTATCCAACAGCAACTCTGGTAAAAAAAAAAATTCTGTTGGTTCTGCTGGAACAAAAAGTCCAACTAAAGATCAAGAAGTTACATCTAAAAAATCAGCAGCAATAATCTGAGTTATTTAGTCTGATATAATGGAGCTCATCTCATTCCTTTAGTTTCACAGTAGTAATTCTAAACTAAAAATGTTTAGTTTGAAACTGCAACATGTATAAATCAATGAATAATTGGTTGAAGATATGGCTGAAAACAGGCTAAATAACCCAAATTATTGCTGTTAATTTTTGGCTGTAACTTTACAAACATCTGGCCAGGGTTCAGGTCGTGTCTGGTTTGGGTCAGTCCGCCGTGTCAGGCTGGGATCAGAACCAGAACGCAGGCTAACCGCTGTGCGCTCTGTCCCGCAGTAAGCAGCCGCCTCAGAGGATCTACGCTCTGTACCGCCAGGTGGGCATCAACTGCTTCATCGCTGCCGCCATCTACGTGGCGGTGGGCGCCATCTCGCTCTGCCAGGTGCGGCTCAACAAGCGCCAGGAGTACATGGTGACATAAGGAGCCACGGCAGGGCTTGACCTCTGACCCCTGGTGATGGTTCACCACCCGACCTGCAGTCTGATTTGGTCCTGGATCAAGCGAGGGGGCGGAGTCTGGATAATTTATTCTGAATCGTGTTTACTGTTGCTGTTTGTTGTTGTTGGATGAAATGTTGCGTCGTTCCTCCAAACCATTCCCAGATATCTGTCCCACTGACCAACCAGGAGAAGGCCTGCTCCTCTTCCTCTTCCTCATCTGTGTAGCTGGTGGTGATGAAAATGTGTTCAACCCGTTCTGCTGGATGCTCCTTTACAATAAAGTGTGAATGTGATTAAATCCGGGCTTTTCTTCTCATTCTTCAGCTAAAATAAACCAACATGTTGGTGAGCAAATGGAGCTCAGGTTGGCTGATCAAACATCTTCAGGCTGAAAATAAATGTCAAAGTAACATCCATGTTAGTAAAACCCTACAATCACACCTCTTCTTACCCACTGTACTTCCTGCTGCCATGTGCTGCGCAGGCTGCTGGTACTCCTGAAGCTACCAGCAGTAGCTACACAATTATAACAGACCTAAATCTATCATACCTTCAGGACTTTACTGGATTTTATAGTCCTGAAGCTACTGTGGGTGAACAAAGGTCAACACTAAATGCAACAATAACAAAAACAAATCTGGAATAACTAAGGACACACACCAAAAAGTAAATCTAATGACTGTAAAACTTTATTGCTCTATTATTATATAGTTAGTGTAACTCAGTAAAAGACAAATTCAGTCCTATTTGCAAATATATTTGTTCTATGAGATATAATTCTTAGGAGTAAATCACCTTTTGAAATAAACCTTTCAGTGTTTTGCTCTAATCAAATTAAATCACTATGAATTATTTATATCCACTTGGAATAGATGAAAAATAGACTTAGACAAGTTTTTTTTTTACAGTTTCTATGGACTAGTGTGTGTTCACGAAATACTCAACAATAAACATGAATATATTAACATAAGCTTTTCTTTATTAAACAGTGGATAAAAGTTATTTAAAAAATGAGAACCAAAATTTGGTTCATTTTCAGTTTGTTTCCTTACGTTTTGTTTGTTTTATTTTAGGATTCAAGCACTAATCTATTAATTTTTAATAAGATTTACATAAAAGGACTTTGTTATGATTCTGAAGAGCTCCTCCCTGAGCAATATGGCGGCGGTGACGTCAGCGCCTCTAGCGCAACAGTTCTTGGAAAATTCCCGCCTCCTCAGTTTGTGGCGCCAAGACTTTCCCCGTTCAAAGGCGGACAAAAGGAAAGCAGGAAAACCCATCGGGAATTCCTTTCACTGCGCATTTCACTGAGGTTTTAAATCAACATGTGAGTACACTAAGCGAAGATTGAAGCTTAAATCAGGTTCTTTCTAACAAAACGGATCATTTTTACTCCTTTAACAACAGAACTCAGCCTACTGCTGGGCAGCTTCCACCGATGTTTGGTGAGTAACTTCAGTTTCGGGCTAATTTCTGAAACCATTACATGTTTTGCAACATAAAGTTAATATAATTTACTGTACCTGAACAAGTACAGAGTCAAAAGGAAATTTGAATCGCTAATTCAAATTGTTTTCAAACCATAACTTGGATTTATTAGCTGCTGGTGGTGAGCTAATTGCTAATGGCCCCTTGGTTATGGATTTCCAGTTAAGTTTAAATAAAACTTTAAAAATATTATCTGTATGCTATTTTAATGTGATTAACATACAGTAATATTTAAATTAGCAGGAGTTCTGTTTTCTGCTGGTTCTGTTTACCTTTCAGGTAAATAATTCGGCCCATTTCTGGGATCCATCCAGTTTCAGTTTCTATCTCTGTTAATGAATTTCTTCATTTACTCTAGTTGTTATTTTTTCAGGATGAAAGCTGCAACATGAAACTGCTCTGAATTTTAAAAATATAAATTCTTTATAACCTCTATATAAGTAAAATGTATTATTATTGCCATTGTAAAAGTTGATATTTGTTCACAAATCAAGAATCTTCATCATCATGAAAACATGAAATTTTTATTGAGACACCTGCTCAGAATGCACACAAAAAACACTCAAGAAGAGAATAGCACCCTTAGAGAACAACCTTAAAAATATTAGAAACTCTTGAAGAACAACTGGAAGAGAAACTGTTAGGTGGTTTTTACATAAAGTGCAGCTTGAGTAGTCTGCTTGGTTGGGGCTCCTTGTTCTTTGTTCTTTGTTCTGTCTGAACAGAGAACCATAGCAGTGGTTCATGAC
Source organism: Girardinus metallicus (assembly GCA_903067095.1). NCBI lineage: Eukaryota > Metazoa > Chordata > Actinopteri > Cyprinodontiformes > Poeciliidae > Girardinus > Girardinus metallicus. The sequence continues at coordinate 89,128 of CAEGAE010003547.1, forward strand.
TGAAGCAATACCATGCCTTAAACGTCGCAACCAGCCTGGGGTATCCTCTGAACATCCACATTTATTTCATTTTCAGTGTTTGTGAAAAACTTTACTGAACTATATTGACATTGCCCAACAAAAAATGTTGGACAGTACTGTCCAAAATGTCTTCTCTAACCTTGTAAATGGACTGAACTTATATAGCTTTATCCGATCATTTGTGACCACTCAAAGCGCTTTACACTAGAGTCACATTCACCCATTCGCTCTCACAAACACTCACACATTCATACACCGATACGCAGATCGGTAGGCAATTTGGGGTTAAGTGCCTTGCCCAAGGGCACATCGACAT